>JAVJIF010031564.1:0-252592 GCA_038442645.1 Agave tequilana | reverse complement strand
GATTTTCACTATAATCGATCCCACCGGATCACTCCTCGGTGCCGCAACACCTACAATGAGTTCCCACTAGAACTCCTTGGACTCTCTCTAGTCCGTACACACCGCAAGCCCCACAAACTCGCCGAGGCCGCACCTCAAACCAAGAGTTCGCACCCGAACTCGAAACAACCGCGAACGCACTCGTCCGCCTCCTCAAGAAACAAGAAGAAATGCCTCTTGGTGATCTAAACACTTTGATCACCAATAAACACTCTCACTACAACACTCCTATAGAATGAATAATCAATGGATAGCTCAAGTGTTTGTGTGAGAAAACAAGGAAAGAGATGGTGGAGGAAAACTCAAAGAATCTCTTTTAACACTCTTGATAAAATCTTCTCTTTTGATAGGAAATATTTACTCTCAAATTTGTGGAGAAAAAGCTCTGAAAAGGATTGGAAAAACTGGCTCAAAAATACTCTCCAAATCTTGGTGAAAACAATGCCCAAACCCCAAATTTATAGGCTCAGAAAAACTAGCCGTTGGGGTCTGTCAGACCTGTCGGTCGACCGTCCGGCCGACCGGCCAACGGTATATTTCAGACCGCCAGTTTGAGCCATCGGTCGACCGGACAGTCGACCGAGCCATGATACAGAGAGCAATCTCTCTGTCCGGTCGACCGCGCGGTCGGCCGGGGCCTTTCCAGAGAGCAGAGCTCTCTGGACGGTCAACCGGGTCGGTCGGCCGGCCCTCCTGCAGAGCTGGCGTGCACGTCTGTGCACGTCGGTCGACCGAGTCGGTCGATCGACTTCAGCCCTAATCGACTTGGTCGGTCGACTAGTCGACTGGCTGAAGCCAGAAAATCTAGGGATAAAAACTTGGTCTTTTTGATTGAAATAAAATCCCATAAAATACTGAAAAATCTACAAAAATAGTTTTACCAATATACTTTGATAAACAAACATACTTGCACAAAATCAAGTCATGTTATGAATGATTTGGACTATTTTTGTAATATGGAAAAATTGACTCAAATGAAAAATAGTATTTTCCAAAACTTGATTTTTCTAAAACTTGTTTTCCCAAAACTTCTCCAAATACAAAAACAAGATATTTAAACAACTTTGAAAGCATAGAGTGTATGGATATGATCCACTACACAAACATGGTGAAATATCTATGTTTTGACATTAAGCTCTAAACTTGGTTTTGGATAAAAGATATGTAAACTTGAAAACCAAAATCCAAACATGTATTTTCTAAAATAGAAAATCTTTTGTAAAATAAAACCATCAAGAGTGTGTGTGTAATATGATACTTGAGCAATCCACCAACTACTCTATCCTTTACATTTTAACTAAAAACAAAATCTTCTAAAAACAAACCTAGACTCAAGTCTTGATCTTGAAGTCTTCCCTTGAAGTCTTCTCATCATCTTGACTTGGTCCAAAAGCGATCCAACGAGCTCAACTCTTGATGTGGTCTTGATGCATAGGCTCTTGAATCAAACCGTGCTAGCTCCAGAACTTGACTTCAAATCCTTTGTTGAAGCTATGCACCTACTAAGATCTTGATCAAGAATCTGTCACTAATTAAACACAAGATCATTAGTAAACATAACTACATGAGTTGATCATCATCAAAACTAGAGTGATGGGCCTTCAGGCCAACAATCTCCCCCTTTTTGATGATGACAAAACTCATGAAGTTATTGTAACGCCCCGATCCCGCAGGTACGGGGACGTTATGGCGACGTACATACGCGAGGTGGAAACACGCTCACGCGGACGTTAAGCCTCAGTACAGTACATTACCTCCCTATAGTCATGAGGTCCAGCATGAAATAAGTACAAGAATACCTGCAGAAAGAGGTCAGCGATCATAATAGATATGGAAAATGGAGACAAATAAGATAACGAAAATAAAATACCAAGATACCTAGGAATAGTCCCGATGAGGAAGCTCCGATGTGACTCCAAGGTACTCTCGGATACTACGGTACGCGGATCTCCAATCTGGGCATGCAAACCCAGGGTCGTCAGAAAGCGACCTAGTGAGTGGTAAAATGAAGGAGGCAGTAATATATACATAATGATACAAGCACGATACTAATATATAATATATGATGTGGTACAAGTGATATTATATCATGAGCATATAGGAAGCAGTGGAAATATATAAACATGTCATCTTTTGGTACCATCCAAAAATACCCAAACGTAGAAAACATGATTCTAAGGCACATGGTGAAAGCCGGTTCTTAAAATACAACTCCATTAGTGAAATAAAAATCGTAAAGCATATTATCGGTATCGGTCGACACCGACTCCAGAGATTTTCCAAAATAATCCAGAAAATTCCAGAAAATCTTGAAAAATCTAAAATATTAGAAAATGATTTTTAACATTGAAACTAGCTCAATCGGACTACTACGAAGGTCAAATCAATTTTTGTACGTCGTATCGCGTACCGATACGGTGATACGTACACCGGGGATCAGGGTGTTACAGTTATATATGCATGGATTAAAGTAAAGCTTCAAAGAAGCTCCCCCTTAACTCATGCATAACACATAAACAAAATAAATATGCAATGAGGCACATAAACATGTATGCAAATGTAGGAGTAAACATGCTAATCAAGCATAAAACAAAATCACAAAATTTTTTTCTCCTATTTGCACAACAAACATATATGCATAAACAATCCTTTTTCACAAAACATGCATATAAATCCAAAATCTCTCTCCCCCTTTTTGTCAATCATCAACAAGGGGTAAAAACACAATCAACAAATTTTTCTCCCCTTTTTGTCATAAACAAAGAGACCAATAAGGGTCAAATCAAACAAGTCAATAAAAGGTTATATGCGATATACATTCATGAAGAGGAAGACGGTTAAGTAACTTTCCTACACATATACATTACATGAAAGAGGGATGACAAGCCCTAATTCACATAACGTATAATATGTAATGCATAAGAGGAGATGTGAAGCTCCCCCTACACACGTGTATCATATAAAGAAGAGTTGTCAAGCTCCTCAATATACAATACACTCAACATGAATCTATATGTAGAAGAGATGTTAAGCTCTCCTTGCATATAGGCAATACAAATCAAAAATTTTGAATTTTTTTATTAAAACAAATTTTGAGATATCAAATAAACATAATTTTTTTTAATTTTGATACCAATTTTAAAACATAATGATCAAATTTTTATTTTTCATAAGCTTATGCATTATGTTTAAAATGTCAATTGAAAAATCAATTGAAAATAGAGGTTTAGATCAAGCTTAGCATAAACTAATTTTGTGCTTTTAAACAAGTAAATCGATTTTAACTCAAGCACAAAACAAATCATATATATGTATGAAAAATGAGTATACCAAAATACGAATTGAAATTGATACATACATATATAAGAAAACAAAATACGAGTATATACAAAAAGAGTCAAATTGATACCAATTGAAACGATTCAATGATACCAATTGAAAAAATAATAGGATCATGTGTATATCTCATAAACTAATTGAAGAATAAATAACTAGTATAAAATAGTTTTTGAACAACTAGTTAAAAATCCTTCAAACGCATCAAATCATATGTTTTTCATAAAACATAACTAAGTACATAAAGGTTTAATCACTCATGGTTTATAAAGCTCAAAATGATCATGAAACTAAGTCATGAAATATAAATGAAGATGTAAGTGTTAAAAGATCATGTAAATAGCATTTTTATGAAAATAGTCATTTAAGCTCAAAAAGATCATAAGACACATTTTAATAATGAAAAATCATTTTTCATTAAAACACTAATCTTCATGGTATATGTATGATTTATCTAAAACTAACAATACACATACATATCCCAAACATAAAAGAGTCTATCAAATGTATTTGCATGAAGGCAAGAGACTCAAAAAGGATATACATGTATATTTATTAGATTTGAATAAAATGCATATACATGAAGTAAAAACACGAAAATTGGCAAAACAAGTGTAAATGAGGAATTCATCAAAACTAGCTTATACATGTGCATATAGTGGGTACAAATGAGCATGAAGTGCAAACATATATGAATCAATTTGTTCTCACTATTTGTACATGATAAATACTAGTTTTAATGGAATCTACATCTAAACATGAATTTACCACATGAAGTACAAAAACAATTTAAAACATGAACATGCTATGAATATGATATATGTAAAAAGCATGTACATAAAAAGTAGGAGTTTAGAGATTGTTACCAACTCCAAACTCCAAGCTTGGTGGTTTTTCCCACCAAAAACTCCTTGATAGCGGTGCTCCAAATATGTGTCCTTTTAGTTCAAGTGCACCCACCATCAAGGCACCAAATCTCTCACGTTTTGTGAGAGCCCTCACCTACATCAAATACACAAGGTGGGGATTTTGATACCCATATTTTCTTGGGTCCTTTGGGGTTAGTCTTGTAAGGAACCCAAAATTTTTATTATTAGCAAAATTTAAATGATGTATCCTATCATAACAAAAGCTTGCTAAATGGCCTTTGCGGCCACAATGTGTACATTTGTACACCTTAGGATACTTATGTGTATGTGTATGATCGTGGCGTGCAACATAAGCATATTCATGATGAGAATGATGTGCATGAACATGTGGAGTTTGTTTCTTTGAAAACATAGACTCCAATCTAATGTGGTTAAATACACATGTGCTCAAGGTAGAGCTCAAACTATTAATTTTATTTTTCAAAAATTTAACTTCATTTTGATCTATAGAAGTGGTGGCATGTAAAGCATGATCAAAAGTCTTTTTCTTTTTAGAAACCTTTTCTTTTTCTTTTTCGAAAATTTTTCTTTTCAAAGAGTTGTTTTCTTGAAAAGCAATTTCCTTTTGTTTCTCCACCAAGATAATTTCATTTTTCAAAATCATATTTCCTTCACACAAATCATTCAATTTAGACATCAAGGAAACATTCTCATTTTTCAAATCTTCTTTTTTCTTTTTCTAAGCATGCAACCTTAGTTCTAAATGAATCATTTTCCTTATGCATGCAATCAAAATTCTTTTTCAAAATTTTATTATCTTTTCTAAGCATGTCATATTTCTCAAGTAATTGTTGGCAAAATGAAGTGAGCTCATCATATGACATGTCTTCATTATCTAACTCGAATTCGGTGTTTACCTCAAAGGGTTATCCCCTTGGACCATATAGCACTTGTTGGAGATGTCGCTTCCAACATCCGAGTCACTCCCCGCATAGTATTGATCATTTTCGCCAAGGGAGAGGAGGGTGTTCCAAACTACAAAAGCCAAATCAAGATTAGCAACCCTAGATAAATAATCATCACTTAGGGTAGATCTTAAAGCATGTAGGGCTTTTGCATTAGCCTCAATATTCTTACCATTTAAACAATATGCATTATTAGTTGTGGCAAGAAAGACATGAATGCCTAGGGCTTTGAGGTACAAGGACATCTTAACCTTCCATATAGGGATGTTAAGAATGTCAAAGGTGGGTGGTGACATGAAGTCCATGGTGTGTGTACAAAAATATTGTGATTAGCCTAAAAATGAGGATCTTTAACTCTAGGTTGTAAGACCTAAAATCAGAGCACTTGGCTCTGATACCAATTGTAAGTTCACCTAGAGGGGGGGTGAATAGGTGATGGCTAATCTAATGGTCACTTAATGCCAAATAATGCGGAAGTAAAAACTATTATGACCTAAACTAAACTATTACACTAAACACCGCGTATAACACAAGAGTGTTGCCGAATTTCCCGTGAAGGGCTCTGGACAAACTCCTCTAGATTCCCCTAGATAAGGGTTGAGGTGCCGCGTTGGCTCTCTTGGTTGAATACAAGTGTTAGCAAACAATCCGAAGCAAGTATATCAATTAAGCACAATGAATATCTAGCATGTAAAAATAAAGATAAGTAATAGCATGCAAGATATAAAAGAGACAAGAGAGAGAGAGAGAGAGAGCAATCGCAAACATAAGGAATTTGTTTCAAGATTCGAACACACTTGCTCTACATCCCCGCCTTCGACACACGAAGGATTTCCACTATAATCGATCCCACCGGATCACTCCTCGGTGTTGCAACACCTACAATGAGTTCCCACTAGAACTCCTTGGACTCTCTCTAGTCCGTACACACCGCAAGCCCCACAAGCTCGCCGAGGCCGCACCTCAAACCAAGAGTTCGCACCCGAACTCGAAACAACCGCGAACGCACTCGTCCGCCTCCTCAAGAAACAAGAAATGATCTCTTGGTGATCTAAACACTTTGATCACCAATAAACACTCTCACTATAACACTCCTATAGAATGAATAATCAATGGATAGCTCAAGTGTTTGTGTGAGAAAACAAGGAAAGAGATGGTGGAGGAAAACTCAAAAAATCTCTTTTAACACTCTTGATAAAATCTTCCCTTTTGATAGGAAATATTTACTCTCAAATTTTGTAGAGAAAAAGCTCTGAAAAGGATTGGAAAAACTGGCTCAAAAATACTCTCCAAATCTTGGTGAAAACAATGCCCAAACCCCAAATTTATAGACTCAGAAAAACTAGCCGTTGGGGTCTGTCAGGCCTGTCGGTCGATCGTCCGGCCGACCGGCCAACGGTCATATTTCAGACCGTTTGAGCCATCGGTCGACCGGGCGGTCGACCGAGCCAGGATACAGAGAGCAATCTCTCTGTCCGGTCGACCGCGCGGTCGGCCGGGGCCTTTCCAGAGAGCAGAGCTCTCTGGACGGTCGACCGGGTCGGTCGGCCGGCCCTCCTGCAGAGCTGGCATGCACGTCTGTGCACATCGGTCGACCGAGTCGGTCGGCCGACTTCAGCCCTAGTCGACTTGGTCGGTCGACTAATCGACTGGCTGAAGCCTGGAACAGAAAATCTAGGGATTAAAACTTGGTCTTTTTGATTGAAATAAAATCTCATAAAATACTGAAAAATCTACAAAAATAGTTTTACCAATATACTTTGATAAACAAACATGCTTACACAAAATCAAGGCATGTTATGAATGATTTGGACTATTTTTGTAATATGGAAAAATTGGCTCAAATGAAAAACAGTATTTTCCAAAACTTGATTTTTCTAAAACTTGTTTTCCCAAAACTTCTCCAAATACAAAAATAAGATATTTAAACAACTTTGAAAGCATAGAGTGTATGGATATGATCCACTACACAAACATGATGAAATATCTATGTTTTTGACATTAAGCTCTAAACTTGGTTTTGGATAAAAGATATGTAAACTTGAAAACAAAATCCAAACATGTATTTTCTAAAATAGAAAATCTAACGTAAAATAAAACCATCAAGAGTGTGTGTGTAATATGATACTTGAGCAATCCACCAACTACTCTATCCTTTACATTTTAACTAAAAACAAAATCTTCTAAAAACAAACCTAGACTCAAGTCTTGATCTTGAAGTCTTCCCTTGAAGTCTTCTCATCATCTTGACTTGGTCCAAAAGCGATCCAACGAGCTCAATCTTGATGTGGTCTTGATGCATAGGCTCTTGAATCAAACCATGCTAGCTCCAGAACTTGACTTCAAATCCTTTGTTGAAGCTATGCACCTACTAAGATATGTTGGCCCAAAGGCCTTCCACTCTAGTTTTGATGATGATCAACTCATGTAGTTATGTTTACTAATAATCTTGTGATTCTAAGTTACAGATCATTAGCAAAGATATTAGTTGATGATTAGCTTCAACAAGGAGTTTAGAAGCTTATCATGGTGATTCCAGGGCTCAAGCTTCAAGATCTACATTGTCTAGCCCATGGATGGAGTTTTGGAGCAAGTCTACTTGAAGATGAAGATCGTCAAGAGGACTTAGGTATCCATAGTTTAGATAGTGTGTTTTTAGATCCATTTGTAAAGCTTAGTATAGTTGATATGCTCAAATGCACACAACACACACGTTTCATGATTTGGATTTTAGTTTTCATGAATAGTCGATCAAAACAAGCTTAAATAGTTTTTATGTATATTAGATATGTTCTAGATATACATACATGGTTTTAACTTCCTATACGAGCTTATTTTGATGTCCCTATTCATGTGTTGAAAAATCAAGTTTGATAAAAATACAAGTTTTGTTTTTGATAAAATTTTGCAAGACTCAAAAATGAATTGATATGATTATTATATGTCTTGAAACTTTTATCACTTGTTTGAGTTTTGATATAAAATGATAAAAATATTTTTGGTGATTTTTAGAAGTATTAAAAGACTTTTATAAAATATTTTTCCCAAGTTTTCAAACTCAGTTTTCTGGTCCAGGACTCAACCAGTCGACTAATCCAGGTTATTAGTCGACTTGGCTGATGTCCGGTCGACCGGGCCGGTCGACCGGACGTGCACAGATCTGTGCACGTTTGTAGTCACTGGGACGGTCGACCGAGCCAGTCGACCGGGTCTGAGAGCTCTGCTCTCTGTTTGTTTGGGTCGACCGGGCGGTCGACCGCTGCAGAAGAGTTCTGCTCTCGGTTTGTTTCGATCGACCGGGCCGGTCGACCGCTGTTACCCAACGGTCATATTTCTGACCGTTGGCGGTCGACCGGACCTGTCGACCGGCAGCCTATCAAGCTGCCAGATCAGCCTAACGGCTATTTTTCCTAGGGGCTATATATACCCCATTTCTCCATTATTTTGGCTAAGATTTTAAGAGCTCATTTTCACCCATTCTCTGGTTTTAAAAAGAAGTTTTCAAAAGAGTTTTTAGTGCTAAAAAGATTTATTCCTTTTGTTTTAGGTTTTGGAAAAATCAAAGATATTGGGAGATTTATCTTGTTCTTCATTTCTATCATTTACAAAGGATTTTTCCCAAGTATTTTTCTTTGATTTCTTGATTTCCAAACACCTAGTTTCCACACTTGAGCCATATCTTCTATCCTAACCTATTAGGATCTTGTTTTGTGGAAAAGAGGAAGAAAAGAGAGTTTGTGGTTTTGAAACCACTTGTTGTAAACACCCTTATTCTTGTTGTATCCCTCTTTGGTAGAGGTGATCGGGTGATTGGGTTGCTCCCTCTTTGGTAGAGGTGGAGTTTGGTTTGTATCCCTCAAGTGTGAGGTGGTTGAGTTTGGTTGTAAACCTCTTCGGTAGAGGTGGTTGTGGTTGTGTTGGTAGTTGGCCTCGGTGGAGGTTGTTGTATTGAGAGAGGAGTTTGGTACTCCTTGTGTTGTAACAAATCCTCTTCGGTAGAGGTTCCCTCGGTGGGAGATAGTGGATTGGAAATCCTACACGGTGGTGTAGGCGGGGATGTAGAGCTAGGGGCTCGAACCTCGAAACATATCTTGGTCTTTGCGATTGATCCAATATCTCTCAACTCTTACTCTCTTTACTTTGTGCAAGCATCATTTCATTCAAGTATCATTCTTTCATTGCATACATATCTTATACATTGCTTGTGTTGCCTTGCATCTTTATATTGCAATTCATTCTTATATGCTTGGCTTGATTGTGTGTGCACATATTTCATATTGCTTGGATTGCTTGTGTGTGTGTGTGCCTAACTTATACTCATCCAACAAGAGCTTCACATAGCACCTCAACCCATTTCAAGGGGAATCAAGAGGAGTTAGTCCAGAGCCCTTCACGGGGAATTCGGCTATACTTGTTGTATTGTATTAAGTTTGTGCAACATTTGCATTAGCTTCCGCATTTAGAGCATTTAGTTTCTAGATTAGCACTTACACCTATTCACCCCCCTCTAGGTGTACTTACAATTAGTATCAGAGCTAGTGCTCCTGATACTTAGGCTTAACATCCTAGGAGTGAGATCCTTTGCTTGCTAATCTTGTTTGCATTTGTTTGCTTGTATGCACACATATAGTTTATACCATGGACTTCATGACCCCACCTAGCTTTGACCCTTCCAACATTGTTGTTTGAAGTATAGGATGTCCATGTATTTGAAGACCCTAGGTTTACATGTCTTTCTTGCCGCTACCAAGAAATGCTACCTTGGTAATGGTGATCATATAGGGGCCAATGCACAAGCCCTAGAGGCTATTAGAAGCACATTACCTAAAGATTATCTTATGTGTGTTTCTAACATTGATTCCGCTTTTACAGTGTGGAATCTATTATCAACAACCACCACCTCCGAGCTTCAAATGCCTATTCAACAAGAGGAGGAGACTAGTGGCGAATCCGATTCACAATGCTTCATGGTCCAAGGGAATGACTCCCTTGAGGTACATTCGGAATCCCACTTAGATAGTGATGATGCTAGTTCTTCATGTGATGATTTTTATGTCTATGCTTTAAATGAAGAACTATCTATTGTATGTGAAAAATTGATTGAAAAATATAAGATTTTGAAAAAGAAAAGTCTAGAAATTGAAAATGAAAATAAGAGTTTGCATTCTAAACTTGATAATGTTTTGCAAGAAAAGGTTGAGGTCTATAATGAAAGGGATTCATTGAGATCTAAATTGGAACTTGCACTAAAAGAAAATGAATTTTTAAAATCTAAAAATGATTGTGATACACTTTTGAAGAAAAATGAAAACTTGTCTTCAAAAATTAATTTTGTTTTAAAAGAGAATGTTTCTTTGAAAAATAAAATTATTTCTATTTCTAATGATTTAGATGCATGTTTGAAGAAAAAGGATGTTTTACAAAATAAGATAGATGCACATGTTTGCCATGCTAGGGTAGTTCCATCACCTAATGCATGTACCTCTTCTTCTAGAATTAATGATGATATTTGTTTGCTTAAGAAGAGTGTAGATTGTTTGGGCTCCACTTTGAGCCAATGTGTAGAAGGGCATACACGTTTGGAAACTTTGTTTCGCAAGAAACAAGTTCCATCTTTTCATGCACACCCTCCACGGCATACACATGCTCCTCACGGACACCATCACACGTATGCTCATGTGTACACTTGTACACATTGTGGACGTAGGGGCCACCTTGCTAAATTTTGTTTTGATAGATTAAATATTGATAATTTAGCAAAGAAATTTGTTTGGGTTAGAGAAGGTACTAACCCCCATGGACCCAAAAGAGTATGAGTACCAAAAACCACCCCTCCAATTTTTGATGTAGGTGTGGGCTCTCACATGACGTGAGAATGATGGCACCTTGGAGTGGATGCGTTCCGAGCCTAAAGGAGATCATTTGGATGCATCACCTTCAAGGGAAGAGATGGTGGGATGACCACCTCAGTTTGGAGAATTAGAGAAGTGCCCTCATCGGTTTTGGTATAAATCTCTAACTCTCATAGTTATTGTTTACATGCTCTCATATTCATTTGTTTCTAGCATGTTTTTCATTGTCTTTGGATTAGTATGTAAATGCCATGATTATTAGATCCTTGACATACATTTATAGTATTTGAGACACACATGCTTATATGAACCCATATTTAGTGTTCTCACCGTTTGTTTAGCTATAATGTACATCATGAATCTAATACATGTGAATTCACATAGTAATCATGTTTTGGTTTTATCATGATGAGTTTTAGCTTGATGCTTCATGTGGTGATAACATGTTTAAATGTAGATTTTATCAAAACTTGTATTATACATGTACAAATAGTGAGCTACATTTGTTTCTTATACATTTGCACTTCATGCTCATTTGTACTCACTATATGCACACGTATGAGCTAGTTTTGATGATTTGTTCATTTATACTTGTTATGACTTGAATATTTGTTTAAGTGTTAGTTTTCATTAAGACTATATGTATACTTGTACATATAATGGGCCACAAATAAATCTTTATATATGTTTGGGCATGAATGCTTTTTGTACCCATTAGATGTGCTAGTATAGTCTAGTTTTGATGATTCATACATTTTAAACTTGTATTCTCATTTTTGAATTTGTTTGAAAAATTATGTATTTTCCATTTCATGTATATGTTTATTTTGCCAAACTTGAAGATATACATGTATACCCTTTGAGTCATTTGTCTTTCATGTAAATATCTATTATGGACTCAAAGTGTGTTTAAGGGATATGTATGTATGCTTCTTGTGTTGACAAATCATACACATACCTTGAAAAGAATTGGTATCGAATTGTTTTAATGAAAATCTAAATTTTCATACTTTTCATGCTATTCATATTTTGTTTTCATGAATTGGTATTTAAACTTCATGTATATGCTTATCTTGTCCAAACTATTAGATATACATGACTATCCTTTTGAGCCACATGCCTTCATGCATATATCCTTGTGGACTCGTTTGTATCTTGGATATGTATGTATACTTTAGTTTGTATTAGACATACATATACCTTGAAGGTTAAATATTTTTGATGATTTCTTGTTTAAAGGAATAATTGAGCTTAATTGAACAAATTTTCATGATTGTGATCTCCATACTTGACTTGTACACTCACATTTATTATTTGCTCATATTTTGTTTTCATGAGATATTTTTATACTTAATTGAATAGAGTGTTGATTATCATGTGGATTTCAATTTTATGAAAAATGATTTGTATTTATTCCTTACTTGAAGGATTTCGTACTAGTTAACAAAACTTCTCATTTTAACTAGTTCGTATTCTTCGTTATAATATGAGATATACACTTGACCCTATTCTTTTAATTGGTATCATTGAACACTTTCAATTGGTATCAATTTTGATCTTTTTGTATACTCATATATGGTTTGTATATGTATGCTTACTCTTTCAAGAATATCAATGTCAATTGGTATCTAATTTTCATACATATATGTTTTATTTGTGCCTACTATATTTTTTTATCTTAGAGCACAAAATTGTTTATGCTAAGCTTGAAAATTTCTAATGATTGATTTTTTTCTATTGGTATCTTAACAAGCTTATGCATATATTTTGTTGGTATTTCATAAAGGGGGAGAAAATTTGATTTTGTCTTTCAATTGGTATGTGATTCCCACTCCCTTACTTTATGTTAAAATATAGTTTCAATTTGGTATCATATGTTTAAAAGAGCATATTTCTCTTAATGATATCATAATATTTATGTTGAATGTTTTAAATTGGTATCTCAAAATTTTGTTTAAGAAAAATATATATACTTTTGATTTACATTGCCTATATGTGTATAAATTCATGTTGAGTGTATCTTATATTGAAAAGCTTAACATCTCCTCTTTATGTGGTACACGTGTGTAGGGGGAGCCTCACATCTCCTCTTATGCATTACATAATATGTGTTATGTGAATTGGGGCTTATCATCCCTCTTTCATGTAATGTATATATGTAGGGAAGTTACTTAACCATCTTCCTCTTCATGAATGTATATCGCATATATCATTTATTGATTATTACATGTTTTATTTCCATTGGTATCAATATGTACCTTATTGTCATATCTTGAATTGGTATCATATTTGTTTTGATTACCCCTTCTTGATCTTAGGGGGAGAAAATTTTGTTTTTATGATTTTACCCCTTTGTTGATGATTGACAAAAAGGGGGAGAAGTATTTGTGGTTTGTTTATTATATGCATGTCTTCCTTACTTAAGGGGGAGAAAGATTTTGAGCATGCTTACATTTTTTGCATATATGATGTTTATAATGCTTTATTTGGTATCTAGAACATAGTTGCATGTTTTTTGTTTTTAATTTAAATTGGTATCTAGAACATGTTTTATTTTGAATATATCATTGGTATCTAGAGCACCATGTTTATATGCATTATCATTCATGCATGTTTATTGTTTATTTGTTTATGCATGAGTTAAGGGGGAGCTTTCTTGAAGCTTAACTTTAATCCATGCATATATAACTCCATGAGTTTTGTCATCATCAAAAAGGGGGAGATTGTTGGCCAAAGGCCTTCCACTCTAGTTTTGATGATGATCAACTCATGTAGTTATGTTTACTAATAATCTTGTGATTCTAAGTTACAGATATTAGCAAAGATATTAGTTGATGATTAGCTTCAACAAGGAGTTTAGAAGCTTATCATGGTGATTCCAGGGCTCAAGCTTCAAGATCTACATTGCCTAGCCCATGGATGGAGTTTTGGAGCAAGTCTACTTGAGAGATGAAGATCGTCAAGAGGACTTAGGTATCCATAGTTTAGATAGTGTGTTTTTAGATCCATTTGTAAAGCTTAGTATAGTTGATATGCTCAAGTGCACACAACACACACGTTTCATGATTTAGATTTTAGTTTTCATGAATAGTAGATCGAAACAAGCTTAAATAGTTTTTTATATATATTAGATATGTTCTAGATATACATACATGTTTTTAACTTCCTATACGAGCTTATTTTGATGTCCCTATTCATGTGTTGAAAAATCAAGTTTGATAAAAATACAAGTTTTTTTTGATAAAATTTTGCAAGACTCAAAAATGAATTGATATGATTATTATATGTCTTGAAACTTTTATCACTTGTTTGAGTTTTGATATAAAATGATAAAAATATTTTTGGTGATTTTAGAAGTATTAAAAGACTTTTATAAAATATTTTTCCCAAGTTTTCAAACTCAGTTTTCTGGTCCAGGACTCAACCAGTCGACTAATCCAGGTTATTAGTCGACTTGGCTGATGTCCGGTCGACCGGGCCGGTCGACCGGACGTGCACAGATCTGTGCACGTTTGGAGTCACTGGGACGGTCGACCGAGCCGGTCGACCGGGTCTGAGAGCTCTGCTCTCTGTTTGTTTGGGTCGACCGGGCGGTCGACCGCTGCAGAAGAGTTCTGCTCTCGGTTTGTTTCGATCGACCGGGCCGGTCGACCGCTGTTGCCCAACGGTCATATTTCTGACCGTTGGCGGTCGCCGACCGCCGGTCGACCGGCAGCCTGTCAAGCTGCCAGATCAGCCTAACAGCTAGTTTTTCCTAGGGGCTATATATACCCCATTTCTCCATTGTTTTGGCTAAGATTTTAAGAGCTCATTTTCACCCATTCTCTGGTTTTAAAAAGAAGTTTTCAAAAGAGTTTTTAGTGCTAAAAAGATTTATTCCTTTTTGTTTTAGGTTTTTGGAAAATCAAAGATATTGGGAGATTTATCTTGTTCTTCATTTCTATCATTTACAAAGGATTTTTCCCAAGTATTTTTTTTTTTTTCTTGATTTCCAAACACCTAGTTTTCCACACTTGAGTCATATCTTCTATCCTAACCTATTAGGATCTTGTTTTGTGGAAAAGAGGAAAGAAAAGAGAGTTTGTGGATTTTGGAACCACTTGTTGTAAACACCCTTATTCTTGTTGTATCCCTCTTTGGTAGAGGTGATCGGGTGATTGGGTTGCTCCCTCTTTGTTAGAGGTGGAGTTTGGTTTGTATCCCTCAAGTGTGAGGTGGTTGAGTTTGGTTGTAAATCTCTTCGGTAGAGGTTGTTGTGGTTGTGTTGGTAGTTGGCCTCGGTGGAGGTTGTTGTATTGAGAGAGGAGTTTGGTACTCCTTGTGTTGTAACAAATCCTCTTCGGTAGAGGTTCCCTCGGTGGGAGATAGTGGATTGGAAATCCTACACGGTGGTGTAGGCGGGGATGTAGAGCTAGGGGCTCGAACCTCGAAACATATCTTGGTCTTTGCGATTGATCCAATATCTCTCAACTCTTACTCTCTTTACTTTGTGCAAGCATCATTTCATTCAAGCATCATTCTTTCATTGCATACATATCTTATACATTGCTTGTGTTGCCTTGCATCTTTTATATTGCAATTCATTCTTATATGCTTGGCTTGATTGTGTGTGCACATATTTCATATTGCTTGGATTGCTTGTGTGTGTGTGCCTAACTTATACTCATCCAACAAGAGCTTCACATAGCACCTCAACCCATTTCAAGGGGAATCAAGAGGAGTTACTCCAGAGCCCTTCACGGGGAATTCGGCTACACTTGTTGTATTGTATTAAGTTTGTGCAACATTTGCATTAGCTTCCGCATTTAGAGCATTTAGTTTCTAGATTAGCACTTACACCTATTCACCCCCCTCTAGGTGTACTTACAAGATCTTGATCAAGAATCTGTCACTAATTAAACACACGATTATTAGTAAACATAATTACATGAGTTGATCATCATCAAAACTAGAGTGATGGGCCTTCGAGCCAACAATCTTGTGATGTTTAGTTTCAGATTCTTAACCAATATATTAGTAGGTGATTAGCTTCAACAAAGGTGTTTTTTGGAACTTCTCACATGGTGATTCAAGAGCCCGAGCGACAAAGTCATATCTAGCACTCGTTGGAGTCAAACTCGGTGGATCACGGTTTGGATCGAGTCGGCTTGAAGACGGAGTTCGTCAAGAAGACTTCGGTACATAGTTTAGATTATGTTTTTCGATCCATTTGTAAAGACTAGATAGTGTGATATGCTCAAGTTCACAACACACACACTTGTTTAAGTTTTCATGTTTTTGTCTTCGGTTTTGGTTTAACTGATCTTGGTTTTCATGAATAGATAGTATCAATACTAGTTTACATTGTTTAAATGTATATTAGACATGTTCTATATATATGTATGTTTCAACTTCTTAGACAAACTTATTTTGATATGTCTGTTCATGTGTTTGGAGTTTTGTGTTTTAACAAAACGTATTTTTGTAATTAAAGTCAAAAACATTGATATATATCTATTTCATGTATATTGGATTATATCCATATGCAACATGCTTCAAAGTGTTTAAGTATCATGTTTTTGTATTTGGATGAGTTTTGGACAAAACGTATTTTCAATTCAAAAATCAAGTTTGGAAAAATACGGATTTTGATTTTCGGAAATATTTCCATAACACAAAAATGGTTCAAAAAGTTTGAAATTTGTGTTGAAATTTTCACACAAGTCTGTATTTCAATGTATTATACTGAACTTATTTTTGTGAATTTTTAGAGAATTTATGGGATTTTTTAAGATATTAAAAACCAAGTTTTTCAGCCCTATAATCTATTTCTGCCAGGCTCGGGCGGTCGACCGTGCGGTCGACCGCACCATGAGCCGGTCGACCAGAGCGGTCGACCGGACATGCACACAAACGTGCACGCAGCCAGCTCCTTGGGCCGGTCGACCTACTGAAAGTAACCCACTCTCGGGTTGCTCCGATCGACCGGGCGGTCGACCGGCCAGAGAGCCGTTGCACTTTGGTTCTGGGCGCGGTCGACCGGGCGGTCGACCGACAGTCGCTAACGGTCAAATTTAGACTGTTGGCCGGTCGACCGGGCGGTCGACCGGATGGTCAATTCTGACCATTTTCGGCTGCAACAGCTAGTTTTTAAAAGAGGCTATAAAAACCCCATTTGAGAGAGGTTTTCTCCAAGAATTTTCAGAGCAAAAAATTACATCTTCCAGCAAGTTTTTAAAGAGTTTTTAGTGCTTAAAGATTTGATTTTCATCTTATTTTTAAAAGGGTTGGAAAATCATTTGAAAAGAAAATTCTTTGGGAATTGTTTTGATCTTCACTTTCAATTCTATCTAAAGTTTTCCCTAGAGTTTTTCTTTGAGTTTTTGATTTCCAAACTCTTGTTTTCCATACTTGAGCTATATCATTCTATCCTACTATAGGATCTTTTATTTGTGAGAAAATTGGTTTGTGGTTGAGATATACCACCAAGTTGTAAACCCTTATCATTGCTTGGCTTTGTGCCTTTCCCTCTTAGTGTAGAGGAGGTTGTGCAATTGGGTTGTATCCCTCAAGTGTGAGGTGATCCTTATTTGGCTTTGTGTTTATCCCTCATTTGTGAGGTGGATATTGTGGTGGCTTTGTGCCTAGCCTATAAGTGTAGAGGTTGTTTTGGTTGAGAGAGGAGTTGTGTACTCCATATTGTAATTGCCCCAAATCCTCGGTGGAGGTTCCCTGTGTGGGAGTCCTGTGTGGACAAGTTAGTGGATTCGAAATCCTTCTGGGTGAAGGCGGGGACGTAGAGCTGGGTGCTCGAACCTCGAAACAAATCTTTCTGTTTGCGCTTGATCCATTGACTCTAATTCTCTCTCTTTATATTGTGCCATTGCATCATTTCATATTGCTCATTCATATTATATGCTTGGCTTGTTTGTGTGTGCCTCACTTGTACTCAACCACGAGAGCTTCATATAGCGCCTCAACTCTTATTCAGAGGAATCAAGAGGAGTTAGTTCAGAGCCCTTCACCGGGAATTCGGCTACACTCGTTGGTTGATTAAGTGTAGTTGCAATTAAGTTTTAATTTCCGCATTTAGTTCATTAGATTAGCCGTACACCTATTCACCCCCTCTAGGTGTACCTTCAATTGGTATCAGAGCCTACGCTCCTGATATTTGATTTAACCACCTAGGAGTGTGATCTTGGTTTTGCTAATCTTCATTTGTATTTGAACAAATATAGTTTGCACTCATGGATGTTCCTCCCAAGTTTGATATCTCTAGACTAGATATATGGAAGGTTCTTATGAGTTGTCATTTAAAAACCCTAGGCTTGCATGTTTACCTTGCCATTACCAAGGAATCCTACCCTAATGATAACAAGCATAAAGAGGCCAATGCAATAGCCCTAAAGGCACTTAGAGCATCTCTTCATAAAGATTATTTACATGTATTTTCTCACTATGAGTCCGCTTTTGCAGTATAGAGCATTTTGACTTCTCCCGAGCTACCTAAGATTATCGATAAGATGAGGAGATCTAGGGAGAGACGAGTCTGATGAACGTTGTTCATGGTCCAAGGGAATGACTCCCTTGAGGTACAATCGGAAACTCAACTAGATGCTAATTCTAGTTCCTATTGCAATAAGTGTATGGAGGCTCAAGCCATAAATAATGAACTTGCTAAAAGGTATGAAAAATTACTTGAAAAATATAAACTTTTGAAAAAAAATAATATTGGTTTAAAAGAAGAAAATAAAAACTTATCTTCTACACTTGAGAATGTTTTGCAAGAGAAGGAAGAGATTTCAAGTGAATGCAACTCACTTAAATCCCAACTAGACCTTGCCCTAAATGAAAATGAGTTTTTAAAAAATAAAAATGATTGTAATGATATTTTGAAGAAAAATGAAAACTTGTCTTCAAAAGTTGATTTGTTTTAAAAGAAAATGATTCTTTAATAATGAAAATTGCTTCTATTTTCAAGGAATTGGAAATTGTTTTAAAGAAAAATGCTTCTTTGAAAAATGATATAGATTCACATGTTTGCCATGCTAGTGTAGCTTCACCTAGCACACCTATTGCATGCCACACTTCTTCTATAATTAAAAATGATATAAATTTGTTAAAGAAGAATATTGATTGTTTGGGCTCCACTTTGAGCCATTGTGCCATGAACCATACACTTGGAATCTTTGGTTCGAAAGAAACAAATTACATCTTTGCATGCACACCATCCACGGCATACACATGCTTCACACGTTCATGTACACAACACTATACAAACATTATATATGCTCATGTGTACACTTGTACACATTGTAGACGTAAGGGCCACCTTGCTAAGTTTTGTTATAATTGTATACATGATGTAAATTTAACAACTAAGTTTGTTTGGGTTAGGAAAGGTACTAACCCCCATGGACCCAAAAGAGTATGGGTACCAAAGACCACCCCTATTGTATTTGATGTAGGTGTGGGCTCTCGCATGACGTGAGAGTGATGGTACCTTGAAGTGGATGCGTTCCGAGCTTAAAGAGGACTATTTGGATGCATCACTTTCAAGGGGAGTTTTGGTGGGAGGACCACCTTGTTTTTGGAGACTTGGAGAGTTGCCTTCATGGTTTTGGTAACGATTTCTAACTCCCATTATGTTTACATGCTTTCATATTATTCATTTTTAGCATGTTTTGATATTTTATGATTATTATGTCATATGCCATATTTAGATTAGTGATATACATGATTAGTTATTTGAGACACCCATGTTTAATATGGATTTATATTTGTGTTTCTCACTTTGTTTTTAACTAATGTGTATGTCCTAGATCTAATGCATGCGCATATACATATTGATCATGTGGATATTTATGAGTTTTTGTTTTTGACTTCTATGCATCATGACTTGATTACTTGTTTAGATGTTTGTTTTCATTAAAACTAGGATATATACTTGTACAACTAGTGAGCCACAAATAGACCATTATATGTTTGTGCTTGAACGCTTATTTGTACTCATTTGATGTACTAGTATAGTCTAGTTTTGATGATTCATGCATTTTAACTTGTATTCCCCATCTTGGACATGTTTTATGATCATGTGTTTTCACTTCATGTATATCTCTATTTTGCCAACCTTAAGATATACATGTATACCCCTTGAGTCATTTGCTTTTCATGCAAATCTTTATTATGAACTCAATTGTGTTTAGGGATATGTATGTATACTTCTTGTTTTGACAAAGCATACATATGCCTTGAAGTATAAATTGTTTTAATGAAAATTTAGTTTTGACGATTTTCATGTTTTCATGTTTAAAGGAATTTCAATTGAGCTTATTGCCTACCTTTCATGATTATGTTCTTCACGTTTTATTTGTACACTCATCTTTCTTGTTTCTCATGAGTCATATTCATGCTTTGTTCTCATGAGTCATATTCATGCTTCATTGACTTTGAGTGTTGGCTATAATGTGAGTTTCATGTTTCATGAAAAATATTTTTGTTTTATTCCTTACTTGAAGAATTTCGTACTAGTTTACAAATTTTTCATATAACTAGTTTGTATTCTTCATTATGGTAGAGCTTTTCAAACATTCTATATTTTCAAACCTATTTTTGAAAACCCTACCCATTTAAGGGCGGTTGGTTGGGCGACCATGCCTTGTATACTTATTATTGAAAATTTTTAAACTTGTGCATGAAATGGGTGGTAGGAAATATGAGTTATACACTTGATCATATTATGTTTTCAATTGGTATTATTGGATCCTTTCAATTGGTATCACTATTGACATTTTTTTTATATATACTAATATATATGTTTATATATATGTATACTTACACTTCATATAGTATCAATTTCGATTGGTATCTAACTTTTCATGCATATATATGCTTTATTTGTGCTCAAAGATATATATGAAAACACAAATTTTGGGTATGCTAAGCTTGATTTTTTTTTATATTTTATCTCAATTGATTATGTTTCAATTGGTGTCCTAATACAAGCTTATGCATCGTTTTATTTGGTATTTCATAAAGGGGGAGAAAATTCGTAGTTTATCTTTCAATTGGTATTTTGTTTACCTTTGATTTTCACTCCCATACTTTATGATGAAAAATAATTAAAAATTGAATATTGATTTTAATTTAGTATCATATGTTCAAAATGAAAAATACTTTCAATTGGTATCAAGATGTTTATTTGTTTACCTTCAATTTGGTATCACAAATGATTTTATTTCATATGGTATCTATATCTTGTGATATCTTAATTTAAGAAAAATTTAAAATTTGTAATGTTTATTTACAATTGATATCATAAAATTTGATTTACTAAGATATCTCAAAAAAAATTTTATAAGAAAATTAAAATGTTTTGATTTATATTGCCTATATGCAAGGAGAGCTTAACATCTCTTCTACATATAGATTCATGTTGAGTGTATCTTATATTGAGGAGCTTGACAACTCTTCTTTATGCGGTACACGTGTGTAGGGAGAGCTTCACATCTCCTCTTATGCATTGCATATTATGTGTTATGTGAATTAGGGCTTGTCATCCCTTCTTCATGTAATGCATGTATGTAGGGAAGCTAACTTAGCGTCTTCCTCTTCATGAATGTATATCGCATATATCTCTTTATTGATTGATTTGAGTTCACCTCTTTGTGGGAGAGAACATTGTTTTTGTGTTTACTTTAACCCTTTGTTGATGATTGACAAAAAGGGGGAGAAGTATTCAGAATATATGCATGTTTTGGAAAAGATTTCTTGTTTATGCATATTGTTTTGTTTTGCAAAAAGGAGAAAAGAATTTGATGTGTTTCATGCTTGTTTATGGATGTTTATCTCCTTATATTTGCGTACATGTTTGTTTAGATTCATGTGTGTGACGTCCCGATCCCGGTAGGTACGGAGACGCCACTGCGACGTACATACGCAGGGCGATAGAACCATCCCGTATGTACGCTAAGCATCAATACAACACAATACAGGGATCAGAGTGCGAAAATACGTGATATTATACATTCCAATACAAAACATTACAAGTACTTTAGTTATCACAAATTGTGACATAATATTACATCACCAGGTATTACAAAAGTAGGATTGTACAGGATACAAAAGATAAACTCACGAGCTGGAAGAGTGAGAATCTCGTGAGCGGAAAAGACTGGACGGAACTACTACTGATCTGCCTGCCCCTCGAGGTAAGCCTGATCCTCAGCTGATGGGTTCACCTCGGTCCAACCTGTCAAATCTGAACATACAAATCCAGGGTTGTTAGTGGGCAACCCAACGAGTGCATAAAAAGCCAAGTGGCAAGTATGAGTAAAAGTAAGTACATCATGCCAAGTATAATGTACCAAGATCAATAAACATGGAATAATCATAATAAATAGCGAATCATGAAATAAAGTAAGAGTAGCAGGTCATGTAATCAAATTAGCAAGCATAGGGTAACTAACATAAATGGTAAATAATAGAATTCATGTAGCCATCAGTCAATCATCAAGTTATTATTATGAAGACTCGTTCAATTTGTATGTTTCGGTATATGACCGGTGCCATATACCTCTGTATACAAGTCAAGCGAGACAAGTTATTGGAAATTGATAGGGAACGACGAACCATGTTTAGAATGGGTCCCGTGCATGCCCGGGACAACGGTCCAGGAGTATCCGGTACTGAGCCGGAACGTACCGCTAGGCATCGGGACTAAATATATGCCCGAAGGTCTTAGTATACGCACGAACAGGAATAGAGTGTCACCGTTCCCCACAGGATATACCTAGGGGATTATAGCACACCCGGACAGGCAGGCAAGGGGGTAGGGGTGCCAGTATTGCAATGATCAAAAAGTAAGCTTCTTTCTGTAATTCATTAAATTAAATTGTTTTTCCCTTTGGGTGGTTTTGCATTACTAATCATCATAAATACTTTGTGGCTGATCTTTCTATACTGTCATGTCGCATAATGAAAATGTGTCTCTCTTTCTCTCAATGGGGGATTTATTAGTTTTATTTTTTAGATTATTGAGTATAAATTAAATATCTATGATCTTAGCAAATAAACTTATATTTTTTTTATTGATGTAGCACATTATAGATTCCAACCTCTTAGTCAATAAGGTATAAACTTTTCTTTTATAATTTTTTAAAGATTTTTTTTTTTAAAAATGAACAATTTGATAAAAGAAATTTTGATTAAAATACTCTAGTGATACAACTCAAGACAATACACGTGTGACACAATACTAAATAATTTGCCATCCACAATACATGCCTTTCTTCCTTGAAAAAAATATATGCATAAAATATAATATATATTAACACTATTCTAACAAACTAATTAACGCAAACTTTATAAATGTTGATTTCGTACACAATACTGAATGTTGATCGGTCTGATGAGTCATATTTTTGAATTAAATTTGAGCTAAAAAATATTACTTAAAAATATATACTACTATTAAACATTTTACTGTTTTTTAACAGACAGATCATTGAAGATGATTGCTTTCAAGTTGTGTTTCTCTCAACCTAGAGAAACACAATTGCGTAACTATGTTGACGGCGCCGTCACAACTAATTTCACAAGTATCTGTTTATAACAATTAAATCTTAAATTTTTCATTTTTCATTTGTATTTCCAAAAAAAAAAAACAAAAGAACAAGAACATAAAATCAAAGCACATCCTAAAAATACAACCAAAAAATATATATAAATGATATCTACAAAAAAAAAATTTTTTTACACAATTTCCTATTTCTCATAAGAAATAGATTGCCAAAGAAATCTTATAAGATACATAAAAATAATTAGTGAAGAAAAGATTGATGGGTCATTGGAGATTGGTAATGGAAAGAAAAAAGAGATCAATCTGGAGATACCCTTTTTGATAAATTAAACTTTGGTGACATGGGCAGTCAGAAAAGGATTAAAAAAATTCAAACAAATACTTCGACTCAATTCTTCGAAACTGAACATTTGGTGCCTGAGACGTCGCCTGAAGATGCCGATTAGATCATCACGAAGATGATGGAGACAAGGAGGAGGGACCAAGCGATGGGGAGGGGCAGTGGTGTCCGAAGGGGCAAGCAAAAAGTTGAGTCATAGATAGAGAATTGAGAGAGAGAGAGAGAGAGAGAGAGAGAGAGAGTTTTCAGATGAGAGAGGGATGACAGAATCGGCATTTTGAAATTTTAATTTACGTTAAGTTATAAAGGATAGTTTAGGAAAGTGAGGGGGTGTGTTTTAAATTTTGTGAGTGTATTAAGTATATGGGTGTGTTAAGCAAATAATGTGAGTGTGAATAGCCGCACTCGATATGTATAAGCCCCCAAGTTTTGTCCCAAGAATGAAAAAAATGCCAAAGTTTAAATTCGTGTGAAAAAGCCCCAGCCCAAGTTTGCAGTTTCACCAAGTCTTGTCCCTCCTTTACTGCATATGAGGTATTCTGTATTTTTTATACTCGCATTGCGCTTTGTGTGTGAAGTTATGTCATGCTGCGTCAACGTTGCGCGTATGGGAAGCAATAATTGCTTCCCATGTGATGTAAAGTGGTGGCTGAGTAGAGTGACTACCATTGAGTGTTTGTGTCTCCCTTTGACTGTTTTTTGAGAATGTGCGAAATCTTCTGAAAATCCCTTTTGCAGCTAGCATTAAATGTGCCCATGTACTCTTATATAACAAGATATCACCAAATTGAACATCTTTAGGGTTTTTGAACATGTTAATGTTAGTATTTGAAATGCCTCATATTCATTGGAGAAGAATTTTGACAGTTTCCTAATAGGGATCTGTCTCTTATTTTGCTTTGGATACGAATTTCCTATTTCTGTTGGATTAGGATCATCTTAGGTGCCTATATAAACCCCTTATGGGTAAACTTTTAAAGGTGTGTTAAGAATTCAAGAGAAATTCTAAAATTTCACCATTGAGAGTTGTGAGAGAGATCTCATTGTAACTCATGTATTTCTTCAATAAATATTTTCCCCTTTCCCCGTGTGTAGGCACATTGTCAAACCACGTTAAATTTTGTGTTCCTTAGCTGTGCGGTGATTGCTTATTAGTGGTACATCTTCTACGCTTTTGCTTCGCTATCGAGCCTTGACTTGGTGTTCCTCTGTTTTTTGATCAGTGATAGATAATCAACAATTGGTATCAGAGTGATGGATAGCAAGACGACCATAACAACCAAGTTCGAGGTGGAGAAATTTGATGGGAAGTCCAACTTCCTATTATAAAAGATGCAAGTAACGTCGTTGCTCGTGAAGGATGGCACACACAAGGTCATGCTTGGTATTAAGAAGAAGCCATCGAAGATGGAGAATGACGAGTGGAACGACATTGACTTCTGCGCAAAGGTGACAATCATATTGTGCTTATCAGATGAAGTCCTCTACAATGTGATGAACGGGGAGACAACTGCTTGTCTTTGGTGTAGGCTGGAGAGCCTGCACATGACGAAGAGTTTGTCGAGTAAGCTCTTCATGAAGAAGCAGTTATACAGCCATCGGATGAAGGAAGGTATACCTATTTTACAACATCTCAATGCTTTTAACAGAATTTTAAGCGACTTGTTAGCTCTGGAGGTTAAGCTAGAAGAAGAAGACAAAACTCTTCTGTTACTCTCTTCTCTTCCATCAAGTTATGACCACTTGGCGATCACCATCATGTATATGATAAGGAGACCTTAGAGCTAGAAGATGCCAGGTAAATGCTCCAAAACAATAAGCTGATGAAGAAGACAGATTCTATAGAGGAGGCCTCAGGATTGTTTGTCAAGAACCAGAGGGGAATATCAAAGAATAAGGACCCAAAAGGCATCCAAAGGCTTCTAGTAGATTCTCTTGCTATTTTTACAAGAAACTAGAGCACATCAAGAAAAATTGTATGAAATACAAGGAGATGCTGAAGAGAAAAGGCGACAAAGACTCTGATGGGGCTAGTACCAGTGGAAAGTCAAATCAAGCCGGAGTTGTCGAAAAAGCAGATGAGGATTCATGTGATATCTTGACAGATGAGTCAGGAAAAGGTAAATACTCGGATGCTTGGTTCTTAACTCAGGGTGCACATATCACATGTGCCCAAAAAGGGAGTGGTTCAGTACTTTCAAGCCTTATGATGGAGGCATTGTCCTTATGGAAAACGATACCGTGTGTAAGACTGTTGGCATCGGCAACATCCATATGAGGATGTTTGATGGACAGATTCGAACCCTCATGAACGTTCGACATGTTATGGATTTAAAGAAAAATCTTCTCTCGTTGGGAGCTTTGGAAGCTCGTGGGTATAAATGTTCTGGTGCAGATGGAGCAATCAAAGTTACTAGAAGCTCCATGATGATTCTCAAAGGAGAACGAACAGCAAACTTGTACAAGTTGATAGGAAGTATTATTATTAGTGATGCTTCAGTAGCAACAAAGAAGGAGGATACTATAAGACTTTGGCACATGCGTCTTGGACACATGAGCAAGCGAACTCTTTAAATCCTACACACAAGGAGTTCTTGATCAGGTATCAAATATTGCAAACTTAATCTTTGTAAATTTTGCATTACGGGTAGGTAACGTAGAGTAGCTTTCTTTACATCTCAGCACAAGACAAAGAGCTTACTAGATCTCATACACACGGATGTGTGGGGGCCTTCGCAAGTAGCATCCATTGGAGGTGCTAGGTACTATGTTACTTTTATAGACGATTTTTCAAGAAAAGTTTGGGTATACTTCTGAAGCAGAAATCGAAAGTATTTCAGAAGTTCAAAAAGTAAAAAACTTTGGTGGAAATCAGACGGGGCGGAAGGTGAAAGTCTCAAGGTCCGATAATGGAGGCGAGTACACCTCCAAAGAATTTAAAGACTATTTAACTAGCAAGGGCATCAAACACGAGTTAAGTATTTTAGGGCGACCAGAATAAAACGGAGTAGCAGAGCGCATAAATCGGACACTTATAGAGCATGCCCTTAGTATTAGATTACAGGCTAACATGTCAGAAGAATTTTGGGCAGAGGCGGTGAATCATATGAGTTATCTGGTAAACATATCACCATCAACAGCTATTGATCTTCAGATCTTAGAGGAGATATAGTGAGGAGTATCTGTAGACTATTCAACCTTACGGATTTTCGGTTGCCCGGCATATAGTTTGGTTGATAGTCAGAAAAGGAACAAACTGGAGTCCAAGTCTAAGAAGTGTATCTTCATCAGGTTCACTAAAGGAGTTAAGGATTTAGACTTTGGGATCCCGAGAAAAGAAGTGCCTTTACCAGTAGAGATGTGGTCTTTGATGAAGATTTAATATTGCAAGTAAAGTCAGAAATGGAGGATAAAACACAAGGTGGAGCTTCAGATAGTTCGACAGTAGACACTAAGAAAAATGGAGTCGAGTTCTCAGATAACCCTAAAAGGCCTGAAGGGTTAGAAGAATACTCTTTAGATTCAGATGGAGACAAACATTAGGCTACTCAGCAGTAACCTAGATCGTTGAGGCGGTCAATCAAAGTTACAGTGCCACCAACAAGATATGGCTGGGATGAAGATCATGTCTCTTTCGCATTAATAACAGAAACAGGAGAACCTGACAGTTACAGGGAAGCGATCGAGACTGGTGACTAAGGCAAGTGGATTACAGCCATGGAGCAAGATATGGACTCTTTGGATAGAAATCAAACCTGGACGTTAGTCGATCTTTCAAAGGACTCCAAGGCAATAGGTTGCAGATGGATATTTCGCAAGAAGGACAATGAGCAATACAAAACATGATTAGTTATCAAAGGATATGCTCAGAAGGAGGATATTGACTATGAGATTTTCTCTCCTATAGTCAAGCATATATCTATTCGAATGTTACTGGTGATAATGATCAGTTTGATCTAGAGTTGGAGCAGATGGATGTCAAAACAATGTTTCTGCACGGTGAGCTAGATGAGAAAATATACATGAAATAACTTAAAAGTTATATTCAGGAAGGTAAAGAAAATAAGGTGTATCTTCTAAGAAAGTCCCTCTATGGACTTAAGCAGTCTCTCAGGCAGTGGTATAAATGGTTCGACTCTTTCATGATCAAGATCAAATACAACCGATGTGAGTATAATAGTTGTGTCTATTTCAAGCAGAGTGATGATCCGACATATATGCTATTATATGTGAATGATATGCTGATTGCTACGAGAAACAAGACACATGTTCAGAAGCTTAAAGCTCAGCTCAAGAAGGAATTTGACATAAAAGATTTGAGAGAAGCCAAGAAGATCTTAGGTATGAAAATTACTCGAGACAGAGGCTCAGAAAGACTTTGGTTATCCCAAAAGAATTATATTCTCAAGGTGTTGGAGAGATTCGATATGGTAGAGTAAGATCAATCATCACTCCTTTGGCAGGTCACTTCAAATATCCTTCAAGCAGTGTCCACAATCACCGATAGAGGAGAAAGAGATGTCTTGAGTACCATATGCTAGTGCGGTGGGATCACTCATATATGCTATGGTCTGCACTGGGCCTGACTTAGCCTATGCAGTTAGTATAGTAAGTCGGTTCATGTCAAATTCAGGAAAGCAACAATGAGATACAGTGAAATGGATGCTACAATATCTGCGAGGGACTGCGAGACTAGGCTTGGTGTTTCAGAGATTGAAAATGGAGAAGCTCAGGTTACTACAAGGTTATATTGATGCAGATTATACAAGAGATCTTGATCAGTGAAGATCTACAACAGGCTATGTATTCACAGTAGCTGAGTGTGTCATTAGTTGGAAGACAGAATTGCAAAATACAATTGCTCTTTCAACGACAGAAGTGGAGTACATAGCTGCACTTGAGTCATCAAAGAAAGCTTTGTAGTTGAGAGAATTGGTTGAGACGTTTAGTATCATAGAGGATTCAGTTCAGGTTCATTGCGACAGCCATAGTGTTATTCATCTCGCTAAAGATCACAGGTATCACAAGCGAACGAAGCACATTGATGTGAGATTTCACAAGATACGTCAGTGCGTCGTGGATGATAAGGTGATCAATTTAGTAAAGATCAGCACGAAGAAGAATCCAGCAGATATGATGACGAAGACCATCCCAGTGGAGAAGTTCAGAGCATCTCTGAACTTCATCAAGGTTCTCCAAAGGTAAAATGACAAACGGGCTCTTGGGAGGGAGCCATGTGAAGTCACAAAAAGGGGGAGAAAGGAAGACGAATGAAATAGAAACCAATTTCTATGAAGGGACTCAATGAACATGAGTCAAGGTGGACATTGTTAGTATTTAGAATGCCTCATATTCATTAAAGAAGAATTTAGGTTTTTGATAGTTTTCTGATACGGATTTGTCTCCTATTTTGGTTTGAATACGTTTTTTTATTTCTCTAAGGAGGTGTTGATTTGAGTTCATATCGGATTAGGATCATCCTAGGTGCCTATATAAACCCTCAGGTTGGCTTTTTGAAAGTGTCAAGAATTTAAGAGAAATTTTAGAATTCCACCATTGAGAGTTGTGAGAGAGATCTCATTATAACTCTTGTATTTTTTTCAATAAATATTCTCCCCTCCTCCCCATGGATGTAGGCATATTGCCGAACCACGTTAAATCTTGTGTTCTTTGTTTATGTGGCGATTGCTTACTAGTGGTAGATCTTCTACACTTTCGCTTCCGCAGCCGAGTCTTCGACTTGGTATTCCTCTGTTGTTTAATCGGTGATGAATCATTAATAATTAATTGATATTTTCCCAAGTTAGATTAATAAATCTTAAAATAAACATATTACAATGAAAGTGGTGGCTTGGACCCACAAGTAGACATATATAGCTAACGATGTTTAAAAACTCCAAAAAAAAACAGATAAATAAACTCAAAAGTAAACAGATATAGCCAGTAGTGTTCAAAAAAAAATCAAAATGTAGACAACTAAACTGAGATAGAATCAATGACAGTTAACCTCTGCTTCCATGGTTGTTGATATCTCCCCCTCGTGACTCTTCTTTTTCTTGGTAGGCGCTTTATTTGATTCCTCTTTTGTCTCCTCTTCAGTAGTCTTTTCTTCTTTGTCGTTTCTTTGTGCACTATCAAGGATTTTGATGATGTGTACTAACCTGTAAATTAGCTACTAATAAATATGTATTAGTAGTTTTTGTCTTATTATATGATAAAACATCTAAAAGATGATGGATGAATTATACTAAATTGTCACATATAAATGGAAGATGGAAAGACGATAAAGCTCCTAAAATTCAAGCAACAACAAAACTAGATCAAGCTACTCTAGAGCATTTAGAGCCAATGATAATCAAGATTCAACTTTCGTATTCATAGAAAAATATGTAAGTGATTATGGAGTAAATTTAACTATCTTCATGAAGTTCTTATAGGAATTTTTAGTATTCAACTTCCATTCTTAAGTATCTCACAAAAATGATTCTTATCAATATAGCTAAAATTCCCTATTGAATGCTAATTATGCCAGTCAATTCACTGGTAGGACGCAGTGAGTTAGATTGCAATTATCTTCATTTCGTCTCTTTCATTTGACCTCAAAAGCTCTGAAATATTATTTTAGTTTATTTGTCAAATTTGCCAGTGAAAGATAGCCACAAATTGTCTTTCATATAATATTATTTTTGTCTCTGTTCCACCTTCTCATCACATGGGCGGTCCTTGCTCAGCCACATCCTCTCAATTTCACTAAAGTGCTCGCTGGTGTTGCCGTGCCCTTTAACAACAAGAGAAGGGTGAAGTATAATGATGTGTTGGTGAGAGAAAAAGGCTTTGCCTTTTTTATCATTTACCAGCTTCATTTTATTATCGTTTACCATTATTCTCTCTTTCTTGGGCTGCTACAGTGACATGTACCATGCTCATTTTAAAGAGAGTTGCTTTCAATCTCTCTCTTTTCTTCAATTATTGGTAGTACGTTGTCAGCCCTATTTACAATTGTCCCTATTTCTTTTTTTCTTTCTTGAACTGCAATCACCATTAATGTTGTCGAAAGCTCGCATCTCTTGATCTGATTTTCTACAGCAAATAATAAATGCACAGTGAGAATTTTTCTTGTGTCTAAAGAGAAAATCTCTATTGGTTTAAAAGCAGATCTGAGATCACATTGAAGAACAAGAATTGAGTACAGAGCAAAATCTTAATACACAAATATTCAACGAAATCTATCTGAATTCGAACTTAAATTCTTCTCAATCTCAAATATTCAGAAAGCAGAGAGAAGTTATTTGAACTTTCATCTTCTTCAATTCTTCATATACTTCTCAATTAAATAAGTGATTAAGCTTTCATTCTTGATCAATTCTCTCCACCCATTTTTTATTCAATAATTTCTTGATTGGAGAATATTGGATTTTAAGTGTACAATCATTAATATTCTCCTTTTTAAATACTTCATGATTTAAGTGTCGATTATTGAAGATATTTATTATCACTCTTTGATTACTTAGAGCCCCATCTGTATTATTTAACTTGTGATATTGTGTCTGACTGGTTCTCACTCTTGTTTAGAGAACAAACCAATTCTTTTGAAGTTATGTACCCTCTTAGTGTAGAAGAAAAGTTTAACTCTAGGGGGAAAAGTTGGCGGTTGTTTGCTCTTCGAGGAGAAGAGTGAAAATCTAACTCCGAGGAAGGAGGTTGGCAGCTGTCTTTTCAGGGAGAAGAGTGGAAGTCTAAGCTCAGATTAGAGCATTGACATTATAATCTCTTACTTGGGGTTGGAAGCTTATAGTGGTTTGAAATCCTAGAGAAGAGGTCTCTATATGGTGGATGTAGGGAATTCTCAGACCATCCTAAAATCTTTGTCTTCCTCTCTCTCGCTCTTTAATTTCTTACTATGACTACTGCATTTTATTTTTATATCATCATTATTCGTGGATTAATTGCGTAATATTTTGATGGTCAATCATCAGCTGCTTTGTAGTGTAATTATGATTCTACCAGCATTTGGTCCATTCTGACAAAGCTTCGGTAATAGAATTTGCAAAGTTCCAGACCACTTCTATTTCATTTCACCATTATACCTGTCTGGACTGGCATTCATCAAAGCAGTTTATTCTTGAAAAATTCTAAATTAGATACTACTATTTTAGAACGCTATTCACCCCCTCTAACTTCCAATAGTTTGTTCTTTGCCTACTGCAACTGAAACTTCAAATGATGACAACTCTATAACATTGACCCGTTTTCTCATTTTGCTCCTCTTAACAAATGAGAAATAAGGTCACCAACAATTGCTTTATCATTGCCTTCTTCCTCTTTTTCTTTCTCCATTTGTGCCTATTCCACATGTGGGTCAACCACTTCTTCTTCCTCTCTCTGGTCCTCTCTTGGTTCGCTTTATGGCTCCACGGGTAGTTGCAATGCTGCATCAATTTCTCCTTCGCTTCAGCTGCTTTGTCAAAAGCTCCACCAAACGCCCGAATTGCTTCAAAATCTGGGCCAACATTTGCAATTTTACCAACCCCAATGTCAGTCATAATGTGACAATACGGTAATCTCAGCTTCGTACACTCCATATGCCACTTCTTTCTCTCCTTCAGTCAGGAAATCTTCAACCGACACGGAATTGCTGCCATCTGTTTCCAGAAATGCACCTGATAAGGAAAGGCCTCAGTCTTCATCTCCCAGATCTTCACATCCTTGAATCGTTCATCCCAAATCTGTTGGGGGCAAAGACACCAATAGTCAATTAAAGGCAAGAGGTGGACAAAGGCAATCACATGCAGCTAATAGCAGACAAATTCACACAAAGGTAGTCAGATATACTTTAAAGCAGACAATTTCATACAAAGGTAGTCAAATATACAAACAAAGGTAGTCAAATATTCTTAAAAGAAAATAGACTCAAACAAATGTAGTCAGAATACAATATCTTTAGATATAGATGTAAATGTAAAATATCTAGTTAGGGTACTTTACTCATTCGACGGGATTAATCTCCTTAGAGGACGATTTTCCCTTTCTTTCGATCCGCTGCTAACTCAGTCTGTTGTCCTGCTACTTTCGTCTCCTCATCTTTATCGCCGACTTCTCTTTTGCTCCGGCCTCTGAAAGGGAACGATTTGAAACTCATCTGACATCTACCAATGCAAATCTTCCTCAAACACTAGAAGGGAAGTTTCCTTCAAATTTTTAATCACCATGCGAAGCATCTTGTCTCACCCAATTAGTCATTGGAGGAGCAATGGGATCGAACTTCCATGGTATGCGCATCTTGTTTTTTCATAATATCGATGCAAATCTTCCTTAAGCACGAGAATGGGTGTTTCCTTCGATTTTTTAATCACCATGCAGCTGTGAAGGGATCCAATAGTAACATCTTGTCTCACCCAATTAATCATCGAAGGAGCAATAGGATCAGACTTATGTGGTGTGGGCATCTTTATTTTTTTCATAATACCATAAGTACAAGAACAAAAAGTTATAATTAGAATAGAAAAGAGACAGTGATCTATAAAGGTGGATATATAAAATTTGAAGTTAGTCATAAAACTTAGAAGGTAGATAAGAAAATACTAAGTGATGAAAACATGATACGTAGAAGTTAGATAGTTTGAACTGATAAGTGAATTCTACAATGAAAACATTACAAACAAATACTCCCTGAGACCAATGTTGCATAACCTTTCATGTGACTTGTATCATCATTACCAGCCTCTGTCTCGATTATCTAGACGTGTTATTGCCTTTATGATGCCCTCTATGGTTTCAGGGTGAATTTCAGTCGCCCATGCGACGTTGCAGATCTCCTCCAGACTTGAAGTGTAATACTAGAGGCGGCGTGACACATTTTGCTTTGCATTCGGAAGCCACAATCATCGTTAATTGATAAAGAACTTGGAGGAGCACAAACTCTGGAAAGTCCTCCTTTTTCGTGCTCTTCACTGACAACCGAAGAATATCCTCTAGATAATTCCTACTCATCTTGTACTGAGATAGGTCCTTGACTTTAAAGTACTTGACGCACAATGACGGCTCTTTCTTGTTTTGTTATATTCGTACTCATATCGTTGGTAGGTGAGTATGTCGTTGTACCTAACTGTCAGAGAAGTGGTGCAGGGAACATTCTTGTACTCTCGTCCTAGTACCTCACCACCGCTTAAATTGTCTGACATTCGATGGGAATGGAGTCGAGATTACTAATGAAAGGGATTATCCTTCAACAAAGCCTGCGGAAAATCTCTGATATGGAGCCCAATCAAATTCATAAAGTCCACACAGAAAACAATCCATGACATGGAATGAAGATCCTTTCACCTATTTTTTTTCCTTCTCCGCCACACCATCACGAATTAGAAGCAAATACCACAAAGCAAATCAGTCAAGGTGGACAAGAATTCTTGCTTGCATGAAGGTGACCATAATGCTTTAAAGGTAGACATGTTAAAATAAACGTGGACGAGAATAAGTAAAGGTGGACAGAGATAAATTAAAGTGGATACATTACATGTAAAAATAGATAGGTTCTTTTGGGTGATAAATTTTTCTGAAATTTTAACTCAATTGGGAAAATTACATGTACGGTAGACAATCCAAAGGTAGACAATCACGTGTCGGGGTGGACACAATCATTTAAAGGCGGATACTTTTTTATTTTGTGGACATTTTAACAACTCAATGACTGAGCACACTATTTGTCTACATTCACTATAAAAATGGACAATTATAGTTGAAAAACAGTCAGTTTGAAGTAAATGTGGATATGAAAAAGACTTTGAATGGCTTACTCAAATTATAATAAGACTAGATCTATGGCTAAATTAGAAAAATACTATCAGGCTTTTAAATATTGTGACCAATTTTATTCTATTGTAATTGTGCCTCTTCAGAAATCTATGTTTGTCAAGACTCTGTTGGATTTTACTCCTTGCATTTATATTAGGATTAGTGGGTTGTTCAAAGCGTCAATTTTATATATATATATATATATATATATATATATATATATATATATATATATATATATATATATATAGAGAGAGAGAGAGAGAGAGAGAGAGAGAAAAATGTATATCAGCCCGCGGGCTTAGAGTACTCTCTCAGCCTGCGGTGACGTGACTCGATTTGTCACCTCACTGACTTGCGGCCCGCTTTTAGGGAGAAGTTAAATTACCAAATACCCCTTATGATAACTTTTCCTTATTGTTTATTATTATTTTTCTCCCCTTTTATTTTGCCGCTCTTTATAGGATATAAATTACTTTTCGCCTTATTTCTTTACCTCTTTTTTTGTAAGATCTAGTTTCTCCTTTTGAGCGTGGGATAAAATTTTTTTTGAAAATATAAAATCTTTTCAGATCAATCTTTTCAGCCTGCGATAAAATTCTACTTTATAGTTTATTTTTTTATATATAATGTAGTCAGAGTCTTTGGTCGCATTGTACATTTAAACTGCGACCTTAGTCAAAGTCTTTGGTCGCAGTGTACATGGTGAAATGCGACCAAGGTCGCAGTGTTGTTATTGATAAAGATGGCCAGCAACTGCAATCTAGGGTTGCATTACATGGACTGCGACTTTGGTCGCAGTACGTTAAGTAATTAATTTTTTTGAATATAATGTAGTCAGAGTCTTTGGTCGCATTGTACATTTAAACTGCGACCTTAGCCAAAGTCTTTTGTCGCAGTGTACATGGTTAAATGCGACCAAGGTCGCAGTGTTGTTATGATAAAGATGGCCAGCAACTGCAATCTAGGGTTGCATTACGTGGACTGCGACTTTGGTTGCATTACGTTGTCTGTTGTCTGATGCGACTTGGAGTCAGTCCGTGAGACGCGACCTGTCATAAAGATTTTATGAGATCTTTTAACGTCAAGTCTATGTTGACGAACCCCGCACCATTCGTTGTTTCCCGAAGCGGTTGTGTACGCGTCGGTTCTTCATTGGGTTTAGGCGTTAATGTCTTTTAATGCCAAACCGGCGCTGGCGGTTGGAGACCATTAATGCCGACGATTCTGATTAATGAACCATTAATTATGGTTATTATGGGCTGCCTATAAATAGGGCTCACCCTCTCCCTTTAACAGTCCATAATTAGACTGTTTTCTTTCGAGAGCAATTGCTCTGAGAATTTCTGTCTTCTTCAGAGTCTCTAACAGGGACCTGCCTCCATGGATGAAGATGACCCTTTGACGAACTTGATCGATGTTCGTCCACAAGGGAAGAAGTCATAGACCTCATCGTCCACAAGGGAAGAAGTCATGGTCCTCGTCGTTCATAAGGGAAGAAGTCATGATCCCTGACGAGGACTTAATCCTCACCGAGATCTGCTCTGACTTGATGCACCAGTCAAGCTTGCTGGTAACGGATGGTCAGAGTGGGTATGGCGGCGGGGGATGTGGTGGATATAGTGGTGGGTAGCATACCTTGTGAGGTCTCACTCTCCTTCTCTTACCCCTGAAGTCACATCGAGGAAACTCCATGCTCACTGGATAACCTTCTGGTGAAGAGATGTTCATAAACGAAAGATTCTGCTGCCACCAGACCTCCAGGAGAAGATTGCTCTTAGTAGTCAACAAGGGCTCTTCTTGGCTCTTTTGATGTTTTGTCTTCTTGGCTACTTTGATGTTTAGTCTTCTTTGTAACACTCAATCTTATTGATTCTGCTGCCACCAGACCTCAAGAAGAAGATTGCTCTTAGTCAACAAGGGATTTTTTGATGTTTAGTCTTCTTTTGTACTGCTGTATTTGTAACACTCAATCTTATTGTATAAGAGATCGTTTTGTATCATTTGCACATGCCTGGAGATAAATGCCTAGACATAATAAAAAGCATATTTATTTTTTTAATAAACTACGAACTTTTTCGCAGCCATGCATTGCAAACAAAACAACTATGACCATAGATGACACTGCGACTAAGGTCGCATAAGATACATTGCAAACAGTAACTACTGCGACCAGGGTCGACGCTGTGAGCAAAGTCTGCGACTAAGCAACTGCTGCGGTGACGTGTCACCTCGTCGCAGTGTTTGTTGTTGATTAAGACTAAAGACCAGCAATAGCGACCAAGATTGCAGATTATTTTTTAAGACTGCGGCCATCAACTGCGACCAATGTCGCAGTGTTGTTGTTGATTATTTATAAAGACCACCAACTGCGACCAAGGTGTGATGTTGATTAAGAGTAAAGACCAGCAACTGCGACCAAGGTCGCTGTGTATTTTATTAAGACTAAACACCAACAACTGCGATCAAGGTCGCAGTTTATTTTATTAAGACTACGGTTGTTTATTTTATTAAGACTACGGTCAGAAACTGCGACCAAGGTAGCAGTGTTGTTGTTGATTAAGACTAAAGTCCAGCAACTGCGACCAAGGTCGCAGTGTATTTATTAAGTCTGCGTCCAGCAACTGCAACCAATGTCGCAACCTTTCATTTTAAAAATTTATAAGGGTGAAGTAATATAATAATTAACTGCGACCAAGGTCGCAGTATATTCGTTTAGCGTAAAATATTTAAAATGAAGGTTTGTAACAATTGTACAGCATTTTCAACCAAGACATAGTAGTAAAAAATGTAATTCACACAATTAACTTTAGAAAACAGATTTATATATTTAAAAAAAAACAAAATACAATTTTTTTAAACTTCTAATCCTCGTCATCACCATCATAATGAGAATTTTTTTTAAACTTCTAATCCTCGTCATCACCATCGTAATGAGAAAGAAGTTTGCGACTTTGGTCGCAGTACTGAAGGAGGTCGCATTGCTATACGATAGCATGTTTCCTCCGGTATTCTTTATTCTGTATTAAGTATGCGACCATGGAATATTTTTTTACTTTTCAATGCTAGAAGTCGCTGTCGTCATATAAAAGGGGTATTTTTGTCAATTTGTTTCACGATTGTTTAGGCGGATTTTTTTGATTTTTTTTGCGCCCACACTCTGCGACCGATGTGTGGCATATATTCAGCCACGTCCCGCAGGCTGAGAAACTCTCTCAGCCCGCAGGCTGAGGTACAGTAAGCCCATATATATATATATATATATATATATATATATATATATATATATATATATATATATATATATATATAAAGAAATAGGGGTGATAAAAAAAGGGGAATAATAATAATAAACAATAACCTAAATCTTATAAAGAGCGGTAAACAAAAGGGGAAAAAATAATAATAAACAATAATCTAAATCTGACAACGAGCGGTCAAAAATTTGGGGTGAGGAAATAATAATAAAAAACAATAACGGAGCGAGTAACTTTTACCAAGGGGTATTTAGTAATTTAACTTGTTTCTATAAGCGGGGCGCAAGTTAGTGGGGTGACAAATATTGAGCCACGTCACCGCAGGCTGAGAGAGTCTCTCAGCCGTCGGCTGATATACATTTTTCTCATAATATACACATATATATTAAAGAAAGAATGAGAGAGGAGAGAGAAGAATTAGTTAGAGAGAGAATGAGGCTAAGAGAGAGAGAGAGCTAGAGAGAGTTGTAGGAGAAAGAGAGAGAGGGGGGAGTTATGTTTAGAATTGAAGGGGGTAATTAGGGAATGAAGTAGAGGGTATATAAGGAAAATAAGAAAGAGGGATAAAATAGGAAAGAATGAAAAGAAAGAAAGAAGAAAGAAAGGAAAGAAAGAAAGAAAGAAGAGGAGTGCGGTGGCCGGTGTTCGCATTTTGAAGTTCATGAAAAACTCTATCGTTGTTGAATCACGTATAAATTATGAAACCAAACTTACTAGAATCTTTTTAATAAGGGTATAGTGGCAAGTATCGGATCGAATTCACAGAGACTTATTCTTGAAATTTTAGTTATTAAAAATCTCACTTTTATCTTATTCTAGTTGAGAAATCTCTTGAATGAAGGTTGAAATTTTGTTTTTTTAAAATAAATAAATAAAGAAAGACCTTGTAGAAGAAAGCAAAAGCAAAATAAAAATATGAATAAAGTAAAAGAAAAATAAAAATATGAAGAAAGTAAAAGAAGAAAGAAATACTAACCTTTCTGCGAAGATTTGAATAACCAAATAACCAAAGTAAAAAAAAAAAAATTAAGAGATGGTATGAAGGGAAGAGGAAGATGAACCAGTGAACTTGTTTTTGTCGTCGCCTCGTTGTCTCCCTCCTCCAAGCGATGCTGAAAATAAAAGAAACTAATAAAAGAAAAGAGATGACTTCATGGAATCAAATATGCAAGAAAAGAATAGCATAAAAATAAAGAGAAAATTAAAGAAAAACTTAGACTGAACGCCGCAAGATCGTGAAGAAAAATTCTGAATTTTATTCAATAAGCATCAAATACAAAGCCCTTAACCTCTCCAATCTCCCATTGCAACGCTCAAAACTCTCTTTTTCTGGTTTTTCAGCGCTCTGGTCTCCTCCCTCTCTCTCTCTCTCTTAATGAATATAGGTGTTTATAGAAAAATAGTGATAAGAGGGAGCATAGGGAGATAGGAAGAGTTGGCTATTTTTTATTTTAATCTTCCCCTTATCTCCAAACTTGATTTATCCAGAATTCTGATCTGTAACTTATTGGCGTGTTGATTGCTGAATATTGCTTATCAGATGATAGAATTCGAAATAGTGATCAATATAAGAGTTGTAACCCTTTAAATCTTCTTTCTGGATCATCTTGAATCATCAGATTTGAGATTCAGCTGCGAAAGTTATGATTAAAATACCAAACTGTATTCAGTCTGAATCTGAATCTAAATTGCTTCATCTCATTCTTTGATCTTCTTTCTATCCATTTATCCTCAGCAAACCAAATAGGGTCTTCAAAAATTCATTTTTATTTTTGAATTTTTATAGTATTATCTTATCTGCTAAATCCAATCCTCAGATAAGATAGACTAAAGATTCTCTGATTTGAGTCGATCCCTTTATGATTTGAACTTTGGGTTTATTTGAATAGGATCCATATTATCTTCTTTATCATCCTGCAAGGGTTAGGATATTAAAACAAGTGAGTTTGTAATAATTTATTATAGAATATATGTAGGAATGTAATAATGTTTATGCAATATATGTGTCTAAACAGCCGGCGGCTCGGCGGCGGCGGCGGCCTGGGGGGCGGCGGCGTCGCCGGAGGAGGGGCGGTACAGCCTAGGCCCGGGGGGGAGGGTTTGGAGATTGGTTGTTGTTGTTATTATTGTGATTGTTGTTGTTGTTGAAGGTGATGGTGATGGTGATGGTGATGGTTTTGGTGTTGGTTGATGGTGTTGTTGTTGGTTGAAGATAGTGGTGTTAAGGAGTTGGAGGAGGAGGGGATGGTGATGGGTGGTGCGAGTGGAGGAATTGAGAAATTTGATGGTGAATTTTGGAGAAGAAGAGGATTAATGGTGATGGGTTTATGGAGAAATTGGAGGAGATGGAGTGGGGTTTGAAGAGGAGGGAAGTGGGAAAGTGAAGGGGGAATCTAGGGGGATGGCGTTGCCGGCTAGGGGGACGGTGGCGCTGGTGGTGTCAGCGGCTCTGAAGGGATAGGAGAGGGTCAGTGTGTTGGTGGGAGAGATGAAGGAGGAGATGGGAAAGAAAGAAAAAAAGAAAGGAAAATAAAGAGAAGGAGAGGGAGAGGGGAAGTATGAGAGGAGGAGTGGGGGGATGGCTGCTTGTTACAGTTGTTGCTACTATTGTTGGGAATGGGGGGCATAGGGAGCAGGTAGGGAGAAAGAAAAAGAAAAAGAAAGAAGAAAAAGAAAGAAAAGAAAAGAAAGGAAAAGAAAAAATAAAGAAAAAGAAAAGAAATAAGAAAAAATTAATGAATAAATATATTATTAAATAATTAAAATAAATGGATAACCTGGGAGTATTAAGTAGAGGAGTGGAGAAGGAAAAAGTAAGAAAAGAAAAGAAAGGAAACTAATATTATTATTTAAATAGGGTAAAATTTAACTGTTACAGAAACGTTCCCAAAAATTCTCAAAAATAGAAAATATTATTCTAAAATGCTTGATGAAATCAAATTTGAGAAATTTAAACTAGTTTTCAAATTAAAAATTCTAGAATCTTCCGGGGATACCTGTCGACATCAAAATCAGTCAAATTTTGATAAATTCAGAAAAATCTCAAAAAATGTATTTAGATAGAAAATGATGTTTTAAGAAGTAATGTGAAACTATTTCTAACAATTCAACTTTATTTGGAAACTAAAATCGGGAATCGATCAGCGATGTCGATCAACACCTATTTTGAAGATTTTGCAGAATAATTCTGAAAATTTCAAAAAATAAGAAAAATCTAAAATATTAAAAAACAGTATTTGAAACTGAAATTGATCAAATTAAACTATTAAAAAGGTCAAATCAGGCAGTATGCTGGTATCGGTTCCTGGTCAAGGTTAGGGCTGACTCTAGGACTGAGAATCCAGATCCAATACTAAATAACATAAGCAATCACAACCCAAAAATAAATACTGAAAGAAAATTAAAACAATACGGTCAAATAAATCAAGACACGCATCTGGGAATGTATCCCGGGAACGGGGTGCTACAATCTACCCACCTAATAAAAATTTCATTCTCGAAATTTCTATAAGGAGGTGAACACGAAAGAGAATAGGGTTAACGATAATAATATGATAAAATGTGAAGGGATAACGGGAAGAGGCTGAAAGGGAAAAGATAGAAGGGTCTCAGGATCCAAGAAATAGATTGTAAGGAAGGAATAGATAACACCGCACTTGCGATTGGAATGTATATTCAAGATTCATGCTCTCCAGCTGCAAATTAATATATCATTAATCTGCCAACTAGTTGTACTGAAGATGTGAGAGCCTAAGCTCTGATTCCACCCTGTGATGCCCTAATCCCGCGGGTATGGAGACGTCACTGTGACGTATATGCCCAGGTTGGAAATACCCTCACGTATATACGTTAAGCATCAGTACATGTAAGAATCAGAGTGCGGAAGCACAGTAGTAATATACATTCTTACAGAAAAGTACAAGTACATGGTTATCACAAAGAGTGATACAATATTACAGGAATATTACATCACCAGAAAATATAAAAGTACATTTTACGAAGAGATATACATAACAAAAGCTGAGAGGTGCTCACGAGCAGAAAGAGAGGCCTCGAGAGCCAATCAGGAGAAGCTGGGAGGAAGAGCTATGACGATGTCTAAGTTTCTGCTGCACTCCAATCGCCACGGAAGAATCCGCTTTGCACTCTGATTAGGTACAGTAAGGCCACCATGGACCGGTCTTTAGGATCTGGACATGAGGATTTAGGGTTGTCAGATTCAACCCGGCGAGTACATATGATAAGGCCAAGTGGCATGCATATCAGACACACGTGTACAGGAAAGGTGTATCGTGAATATAAGCATATATGAACATAAAATGAGACAGTAAGTAAAATAACTAAAGGAAAACTAGTTATACAAGCCCACCTTACCGATCCGTGAGATTAGTACGTCGAAGGAATAATCCAAATAGGGAAACTCTCATATATGTACCTTACACCTCACGTCACTATAATCTGAGTTTATATAATCTGAATTTACATTCACGATAACAGAATAATGAAATAGAATGAAAACCCAAAAATAAGCAATCAAATAATCCAATAAAGTAGCACAAGTATTATGTGTAAGTGCTGAGCAGGATAATGTATTGTATTATATGTCTCCCAAGTATAGATTGTTGGCCCAAAGGCCCATCACTCTAGTTTTGATGATGATTAACTCATGTAGTTATAGTTTACTAATGATCTTGTGCTTAATTAGTTTTACATATTTGATCAAGATCTAGTAAGTGTTTGGCTTCAACAAAGGAGTTTTAGAGCTAACACATGTAAATTCAAGAGCTCGCGTGTCAAGATCGCATCAAGCACTCGGTTGGAGTCAAGCTCGTTGGATCGCGTTTGGATCGAGTCGGCTTGAAGACAAGAAGACTTTGGTTTGTGTTTAGTTATATTTGTGTAAAGGTAGATAGTGTTGATATGCTTAAGTTCACATACACACACAAGTTTAAAGTTTATTGGTTTTGGTTTTCAGTTTAACTGATTTTTGGATTTCATGTCAAAAACATAGATATATATCTTATATGTATATTAGATTCTATCTATATACAATATGTTTCAAATTTGTTTCAATATCTTGTTTTTGTATCCATATGAGTTTTGGAGAAAAACGGTTTTCCATTTCAAAGTTTGATTTTTTGAAAATACGATTTTTGTTTAAAGGCCAAATTTCAATATCACAAAAATAGTTCATATAGTTTGTAATATGTGTTGATTTTTGATCATACATGTTTGGTATTCAAAGATCTTATAAGAACTTATTTTGTGAAATTTATGTGATTTTATTAGATTTTATAGAAGTTAAAAAGCCAAGTTTTTAATCCCTAAAACTTCAGCGAGATCAGCTGGCGGTCGACCGGATCAGTCGACCGATGTGAACGAGACGTGCACAAAGGCCAGCCACAACAGCCGGTCGACTGCGCGGTCGACCGACTGAAAGCACCCCACTGTCGGGTGCCGACCGGTCGACCGGGCGGTCGACTGATGGCTTGGCCCGGTCGACCGGGCGGTCGACCGGAGGCACAACGGTCAGAAATATGACCGTTGCATCTGTCGATCAGGCGGTCAACCGAAAAGGCATTTTTTCCCTTTCCTGCTGCCAATGGGCAAAAATTTTTGGAGGCTATATATATGCTTCTCTTGAGTTATTTTAATAAGTTTTTAGAGAGCAATTTTTTTTCATCTTTACAAGTGTTTTAGCAGCAAGATTTAAAAGAGTTTTTAGGTTAAAAGATTTATTTTTTTTTGTTTTAAAGTGTTAGAAAATTCAAAGAAAAGAGAGTCTTTTGGGAATTGATTTTTGATCTTGATTTCAATATCTATTTGGAGATTTTCCCAATTGTTTTTCTTTTTTTCAAACACCTTGTTTTCTCACACTTGAGCTATCATATCTATCCTATCTATAGGATCTTTGTTTTGTGAGAAAATTGATTTGTGGTCTTTGAGATCACCAAGAGTTGTAAGCTTCTTTGTGTTTGTTGTTATCCCTCTTATGTAAAGGTGATTGTGGAGGTTGTGTTTTGGGTTTGTTGGTATCCCTCTAAGTGTAGAGGTGATTGTTGGAGTTTTGACTTTGTACCTATCCCTCTAAGTGTAGAGGTAAGTGTTGTTGTTTGGCCTAGTACCATATCCCTCTAGTGAGAGGTGATTGTTGTTGTGCCTTGCCTCTTGTATAGAGGTTGTTTGTTGAAGGGAGGAGTTGTGTACTCCTAATTTGTATTTGTCAAATCCTCAATGGAGGTTCCCTGTGTGGGAAGTCATGTGTGGATGTATAGTGAAAATCTTTCTGTGTGAAGGCGGGGACGTAGAGCAGTGGCTCAAACCTCGAAACATATCTTGGTATTTGCGATTGATCCACTATCTCTAAACTCTCTCTCTTTTATACCTTGCATTGCATCATATTGTTCATATCATATGCTTGGTATTGTTTGTGTGCCTCACTAGTGTTGAACCAAGAGAGCTTCTTATGGCACCTCAACTCTTATTTAGAGGAATTTAGTAGAGATAGTTCAGAGCCCTTTACCGAGAATTGGCTACACTCTTTGGTTACACTTAATGTGCTGCATCTAGTTTTTAATTCCGCATCATTTGTCATTAGATTAGCCATACACCTATTCACCCCCCTCTAGGTGTATTATCATAGATCAAGTGTATAGTTAGTCAGATATCAGGAGCATGTTATTATTATGTTAGTAAGACTTATCTGATTTATATACATTCGTATGTGTCCCATTCCACATACCTCAGCATACAGACCAGAGAGTAAGTTATTAGAAACTGATGGAGATCGACGAACCATGCTTAGAATGGGTGTCGTACATGCCCGGGACAATGGTCAAGGAGTATCCGGAACTGAGCCAGAACGTACCGCTAGGTACCGGGACTTATTGTATGCCCGAACAGGAATAGGATGTCACCGCTCTGACAGGATTAGGCCCAGGGGCTTATGGCACACCCGACAGACAGGGGAGTAGGGGTGCCAGCACACCCCAGGGAAACACCTGGTGGCCTCCAGGTTGAATCCAAGTATGTGGCCGCGCGACACTTTAAGACCATCATAAGCATGGAGACTATATCGGTACTCATCAGTTTCCCCCATCCCTGTGTAAGTTGTTCAATTTTTACAAATTGTCCAGTGATAATATCCACAGGATATTCACAGTAATCTTATATTCATGGTTATCCAATTTCGCGGATCAACAGGAATATAGTATCAGGAGTCTTCCCTTTTTAGGGTTTCAAGTATACAGGAGTTCAGGAGCACAGGAGTTCAGGAGCACCAAATGTCTGGTAATAATATAATAATCATGTCAAGTCCTCGTAAAAGTGATAATCATGAATAGGAAATATAATACAGGTATAATAGTAACCCGGTCAGGTGTCACAACATCAGGTCAAGTGTACTAGTACCATGTGAAAGCATGTCAAGTGAGTGATAACATGTCAATTGTCAAGTATCATATATCAGGTGTCAGGTATCAGGTGTCAAGTGATAACATATCAAGTACCGTGTCAGATATCAAGTGTCAGGGATCAGGTGTCAAGTATAACATGTCACGTACCGGTGTCAGGTATTAAGTGTCAGGGATCAGGTGTCAAGTATAAACATATCAAGGTCAGGTAATTAACATGTCGGTATTAGGTGAGTTGATTACAGAGTTACAACATCATATGTCAGGCAATCATCTGGTCATGTAATATGATACAGGAGACAATATAGTTAAATATTTCAAATACTTCATAACCATATCTATAACAACAAAAAATTAATTTTTTAATTAGCTATGCAGAGCTGAGCGGGCATACCCATTCCAAGTATAATATCAGTTCCAAGAATTATAATAGAGGCTAACAGGTATTTATATAACACGTTAACTTTAAAAAATCACTCACATATCATATATCAACTCGTATAGTGATGTATCATGTGAAAATACACCTAGAGGGGGTGAATAGGTAAAAGGCAAATCTAATGAACAATAAATGCGGAATTAAAAACTTAATGCAACACACTTAGTGTAACCAACGAGTATAGCCGAATTCCCGTGAAGGGCTCTGGACTAACTCCTCTGAATTCCTCTAAATAAGAGTTGAGGTGCTATGTAAAGCTCTCTTGGTTAAACACAAGTATGGGCACACACAAACAATACAAGCATGTATATAATATGGCAATATGATGCAATGCATAATGTAAGAGAGAGTTAGAGAAAGTTGATCAAACACAAATACCAAGATATGTTTCAAGGTTCGAGCACGCAGCTCTACGTCCCCACCTTCACACAGAAGGATTTTCACTAACTCGTCCGCACAGGGCTTCCCACACAGGGAATCTCTACTGAGGATTTGGGGCAAATACAAACGGGAGTAGACAACTCCTCTCTCAACTAATACAACCTCTCACTAGAGGTAAGGCACAAACAAATCACCTCTACACTTAGAGGGATAGGCACTTAGCCAAACAACAAATCAATCACCTCACACTTGAGGGATAACAACTCAATCACCTCTCACTAGAGGGATATCACAATCAAAGGAAGGTATACAACTTGGTGATCACAAAGACCACAAACCAAATCTTTTCTCACTAAACAAAGATCCTATAGATAGGATAGAATGATAAGCTTAAGTGTGAGAAATAAAGAGTTTGAAAATCAAAATCACAAAGAAAAACTCTTGAGAAAACTTCTAAAATGAATATAAAGTGAAGATCAAAAACAATCTCAAAGACTTCCTTTTTCTTTGAATTTTCCAACTCTTTTAAAATAAATAAAGATCAAATCTTTTACCTTAAAAACTCTTTTGAAAACTTGTATTAAAACACTTGTAAAGATGAAAATTTTGCTCTTGAAAATTCTTGTTGAAAACAACCTAGAAATGGGGTATTTATACCCTCATTTCAAATCTGGCCGTTGGCAGCTGAAAAGGGCCAAATTGCCCTTCCGGTCAACCAGCCGGTCGACCGGCCAACAGTCACATTTTTTACCGTTGAGCCCAGTGGTCGACCGCCCGGTCGACCATCCCCAAATCCAGAGAGCAACGGCTCTCTGGCCGGTCGACCGCCCGGTTGACCGGAGCTGGATACAGAGAGCAGACTCTCTGTCCGGTCGACCGACCCGGTCGACCGGGGCCATTTCCAGAGAGCAAAGCTCTCTAGACGGTCGACCGTCCTGGTCGACCGGCCACTAGTCCAAAGCTGGCGTGCACGCTTGTGCACGTCGGTCGATCGCACCGGTCGACCGACTACTGCTGCGGTCGACCGGTCGGTCGACCGGCAGTAAGCCAGTCAGCAAATTTGGGACTTAAAAACTTGGGTTTTTATTATCAATTAAATCCCATAAAAACACATAAATTCTACAAAAAATCAGTTCTTATTATATCTTTGAAATGCAAACATGTATGACAAAAATTCAACACATATTTCAAACTTTTTGAACCATTTTTGTGACTTGGAAAATTTGCCTTAAACCAAATTTTGTATTTTCCAAAAATAGAATTTTTGAAATGGAAATCTGATTTTTCCAAAACACATGTAAATACAAAAATATGATATTTAAACAACTTTGAAGCATATAGTATATGGATAGAATCCAATATACATGAAAGGTATTATATTTATTGTTTTTGACATTAAACCCAAAAATAAGTTTTGTCTAAATACAAAACTCCAAACACATGATAGTGTATCAAAATAAGTTTTTCTAAGTATGTGAAGCATAGATGTATCTATATCAAATCTAATATACATTAAACCATGTAAACTTGTTTTGATTCTATCTATTCATGAAAACCAAGATCGGTTAAACCGAAAAACAAAACCAAAACATGAAACGTGTATGTGTTGTGAACTTGACCATATCACACTATCTAATCTTCACAATGGGTCTAAACTAAATCTTAACTAAACAAACCGAAGCCTTCTTGTAGAACGCCGTCTCCAAGTTGACTCGATCCAAACGCGATTCCCCGAGCTTGACTCCAGCCGAGTGCTAGATGAGAACTTGATGCTCGATCTCTTGAATCACCATGTGAATGCTCCAAAAAATCTTTGTTGAAGCTAATCACCTACTAATATCTTGGTCAAATATCTGAAACAAAATATCACAAGATTATTAGTAAACTATAACTACATGAGTTAATCATCATCAAAACTAGAGTGGAAGGCCTCTAGGCCAACAATCTCCCCTTTTTGATGATGACAAAACTCATGGAGTTATATATGCATGGATTAAAGTTAAGCTTTAAAGAAACTCCCCCTTAACTTATGCATAGCAATAAATTATAAAGATATGAAATAAATGCTAAATATGAATATGCATAAACATGCATAAAATAATGAATTAAACATACTCTTAATACCAAATTTTAAAATAAACATGTTCTTAAATAATTGCTATTGATGCCAATAAAAATTTCAATAAAAGCTCTTGATACCAACAAAACAAAATAACAAAATATGTTCTTGATACTAATACCATGCTCTTGATACCAATATCAACAAAACATAAAACGCATGTTGTTAATATAAACTTTGATATAAACTTAAATAAACATCCATATATACGAAAATACTTCTCCTCCTTTTTGTCAATCATCAACAAAGGGGTTAAAGTAAACAATAAAACAAAGCTCTCCCCCTTTTTGTCCGAAACAAAATTTAAAAAGGAGTGAAATCAAATCAAAACATTATGATACCAATTAAAAATATATATATCAATTTAGTGCAAAGGTATACATAGAAACATCATGATACCAAAGGATGATACCAATAGAAAATAAACAAAACATTTTGAAGAAACCAACAAAAAAATTTGATATCAATTGAAAGATATAAACATAAAGGTAATCTTGATACTAATTGTAAAAATTAGTACCAATTAAAAATATTTTACACTTTTGATACCAAATGAAAAACATAAACCAATCTTTTTGGTTAAACACTAAATTCATTTTGCAATAGAGATACCAAATAGAGAATAATATCAATTTAATATTTTTGATACCAATATTGAAAATGAAACATATACCAATTGAAAATAATTTTCATTAGGAGCGTATGATACCAAATTAAAAAATTAATATCATTTTTCATCATAAAGTGTGAGAGTAAAATACTAAACATAAACAAAACCAATTAAAAGATAAAATATGAATTTTCTTCCCCTTTATGAAATACCAAACAAAATGATGCATAAGCTTGTATAAGATATCAATTGAAAAATAATCAATTGAAATATAATTGTCATTTATGGAATCAAGCTTAGCATAACAAAAATTTATGCTCAAATATATAGAGATATAGTAAGCACAAATAAAAGTAAACACATATATATGTATGAAAAATTGAATACCAATCGAAATTGATACCATTTGAAATTTAAGCATACATATATAAAATATATATGAGTATACAAAAAGAATGTCAATAGTAGTACCAATTAAAAAGATACTATGATATCAATTGAAATTATAATGAGAATCAAGTATATAACTCATACTTCCTACCACCCATTTCATGCACATGTTTTAAATAGATTTTCAATAATGAGCATACAAGGCATGGTCGCCCAACCAACGGCCCTTTGGATGGGTAGGGTTTTCAAAAATAAGTTTAAAAATAATATAACACATTTGAAAACTCTACCATATGAAGAATAAACTAGTTTAATGATAAACTTGTAAACTTGTACGAAATCTTTCAAGTAAGGAATAAAATAAGGATATATTCCATAAAACATGAAAATCATCAAAACTAGAATCTTTCAAGGTATATGTATGTTTTGTACAAACTAGAGTATACATACATATCCAAACATGAACGAGTCCACAAAAGTATATGCATGAAGGCAAGTGGCTCAAAGATGTACATGTATAACTAATAGTTTAGGCAAAATAAACATATACATGAAGTTTAACATAAACCTGAAAACATGTCAAAAATATAGAATACAAGTCAAAATGTATGAATCATCAAAACTAAACTATACTAATACATCTAATGGGTACAAATGAGCATTCAAGCACAAACATATAATAATCTATTTGTGGCTCACTAGCTGTACAAGTATATATCCAAGTTTTAATGAAAACTAACATCTAAACATGTAATCAAAACATGAAGCATAGAAATCAAAATAAAACTTATATGATCATTATGTAAATACACATCCATTAGATCTATGATATACACAATAGCTAAAACAAATGTGAGAACACAAAAGTATAAGTCCATATTAAACATGGGTGATCTCAAATACGAATCATGCATATCACAAGTCTAATAATCATGACATTTAACATACTAAACATGCTAAAAATGAATAATATGAAAAGCATGTAAACATAATGGGAGTTAGAGATCGTTACCAAAAACCATGAGGGTACATCTCTATGTCTCCAAACCATGGTGGTCCTCATACCAAACTCTCCTTGAAAGTGATGCATCCAAATAGTCCTCGTTAAGCTCGGAACGCATCCACCTCAAGGCACCATCACTCTCACGTCAAGTGAGAGCCCACACCTACGTCAAATAAAATAGAGTGGTCTTTGATACCCATACTCTTTTGGGTCTATGGGGGTTAGCTCCTTTCCTAACCCAAAAAAACTTATTTGCGAAATTAGAATCATGTATCCTATCATAACAAAATTTAGCAAGGTGGCCCTTACGTCCACAATGTGTACAAGTGTACACATGAGCATACAAAGTGTTATGGGTGTGAACGTGAGGAGCTTGTATATGTCGTGGTTTGTGTGCATGCATAGAAGGAACTTGCTTCTTTAAAAACATAGATTCCAAACGTGTGTGGTTCATGGCACAATGGCTCAAAGTGGAGCCCAAACAATCAACACTTTTCTTCAAAACATTTATATCATTTTTAATACTAGAAGATAAAGTGGAGCATGCAATAGGTAAGCTAGAATGTGAAGCTACACTAGCATAGCAAACATGAGAATCTAAATCATTTTTCAAAAAAACATTTTCATTAGACATCAAATCCAAATCCTTTGAAATAGAAATAATTTTATTTTTCAAAGAATCATTTTCTTTTAAAACAAAAACAAGTTTTGAAGATAGAACTTCAATTTTCTTCAAAACATTTTCACAATCATTTTTACCTTTTAGAATCTTGTTTTCATTTAAGGCAAGATCAAGCTTAGATTTCAATGAATCCCTTTCATTAGAAATCGCATCTCTTTCTTGCAAAACAATATCAAATTTTGAAGACAAGTCCTTATTTTCTTTAGTTAACTTACAAGTTTTCTTTTTCAAAACTTTGTATTTTTCTAACATTTTTTCACAAACAATAGATAGTTTTTCATTCAAAGTATCAGGATCAACATAATCATCATAAGAAGAACTAACACTATCTAGTTGAGTGTCCGAATGTACCTCAAGGGAGTCATTTCCTTGGACAATGAAGCAACGTTGGTCGGACTCTTCTCCACTAGATTCCTTCTCCATTTGGATTGGCAATTGAAGCTTTGGAGAGGTCAAGATATTTCACACTGCAAAGGCGGAAATACAATGAGAAACCATATTTAAATATTCTTTGCTAAGTGATTTTCTAAGTACCTCTAGGGCTAGTGCATTGGCCTCTATATGCTTGCATCACTAAGATAGGATTCCTTGGTAATGGCAAGGTAAGCTTTATAACCTATGGCTTTTAAATGCCAAATCATCAAAACCTTCCATGTGTCAATTTTAGAGATATTAAACATAGGAGGGCTATCCATGAGTGCAAACAATATGTGTGCAAATGCAACTATAGATTAGCAAACCAAGATCACACTCCTAGGTGGTTGAACCTAATATCAAGAGCGTAGACTCTGATACCATTGAAAATACACCTAAAGGGGGGTGAATAGGTGTAAGGCTAATCTAATGAACAATAAATGCGGAATTAAAAACTTAATGCAACACACTTAGTATAACCAACGAGTGTAGCCGAATTCCCCGTGAAGGGTTTTGGACTAACTCCTCTGAATTCCTCTAAATAAGTGTTGAGGTGCTATGTAAAGCTCTCTTGGTTAAACACAAGTATGGGTACACACAAACAACACAAGCATATATATGATATGGCAATATGATGCAATGCACAATATAAGAGAGAGTTAGAGAAAGTGGATTAAACGCAAACACCAAGATATGTTCGTGGTTCGAGCACACAGCTCTACGTCCCCGCCTTCACACAGAAGGATTTTCACTAACTCGTCCACACAGGACTTCCCACACAGGGAACCTCCACTGAAGATTTGGGGCAAATACAACCGGGAGTACACAAGTCCTCTCTCAACCAATACAACCTCTCACTAGAGGCAAGGCACAAACAAATCACCTCTACACTTAGAGGGATAGGCACTTAGCCAAACAATAAATCAATCACCTCACACTTGAGGGATTCCAACACAATCTCCACCTCTCACTGGAGGGAACCAAATACCACTTCCACTATCACCTCACACTTGAGGGATAACAACTCAATCACCTCTCACTAGAGAGATATCACAATCAATGGAAGATATACAACTTGTTGATCACAAAGACCACAAACCAAAACTTTTCTCACTAAACAAAGATTCTATAGATAAGATAGAATGATAAGCTCAAGTGTGAGAAATAAAGAGTTTGAAAATCAAAATCACAAAGAAAAACTCTTAAAAAAACTTCTAGAATGAATATAAAGTGAAGATCAAAAATAATCCCAAAGACTTCCTTTTTCTTTGAATTTTTCAACCCTTTTAAAACATATAAAGATCAAATCTTTTAGCTTAAAAACTCTTTTGAAACTTGTGTTAAAACACTTGTAAAGATGAAAATTTTGCTCTTGAAAATTCTTGTTGAAAACAACCTAGAAATGGGGTATTTATACCCTCATTTCAAATCTGCCCGTTGGAAGCTGAAAAGGCCAGATTTCCCTTCCGGTCGACCGACCGGTCGACCGGCCAACGGTCACATTTTTGACCATTGAGCCCAGCGATCGACCGCCCGGTCGACCGTCCCCAGATCCAGAGAGCAACGGCTCTCTGACTGGTCGACCGCTCGGTCGATCGGAGCTGGATACAGAGAGCAGACTCTCTGTCCGGTCAACCGACCCGGTAGACCGGGACCATTTCCAGAGAACAGAGCTCTCTGGACGGTCGACCGTCCGGTCGACCGGCCACCAGCCCAAAGCTGGCGTGCATGCTTGTGCACGTCGGTCGACCACACCGGTCGACCGACTACTGCTGCGGTCGACCGGTCCGGTCGACCGGCAGTAAGCTAGTCAGCAAATTTTGGGACTTAAAAACTTGGGTTTTTATTATCAATTAAATCTCATAAAAACACATAAATTCCACAAAAATTATTTCTTATTATATCTTTGAAATACAAACATGTGTGACAAAAATTCAATACATATTTCAAACTTTTTAAACCATTTTTGTGACTTGAAAATTTTGCCTTAAACCAAATTCTGTATTTTCTAAAAATAGAATTTTTGAAATGGAAATCCGATTTTTTCAAAACACATGTAAATATAAAAACATGATATTTAAAGACCTTTGAAGCATATAGTATATGCATAGAATCCAATATACATGAAAGGTATTATATCTATATTTTTGACATTAAATCCAATTTGTCTAAATACAAAACTCCAAACACATGAATAGTGTATCAAAATAAGTTTTTCTAAGTATGTGAAGCATAGATGTATATAGATCAAATCTAATATACATTAAACCATGTAAATTTGTTTTGATTATATCTATTCATGAAAACCAAGATCGGTTAAACCGAAAAACAAAACCAAAACATGAAACGTTTGTGTGTTGTGAACTTGACCATATCACACTATCTAATCTTCACAATGGATCTAAACTAAATCTTAACTAAACAAACCAAAGCCTTCTTGTAGAACGTCATCTCCAAGTTGACTCGATCCAAACGGGATTCCCCGAGCTTGACTCCAACCGAGTGCTAGATGTGAACTTGATGCTCGAGCTCTTGAATCACCATGTGAAAACTCCAAAACACCTTTGTTGAAACTAATCACCTACTAATATCTTGGTTAAATATCTGAAACTAAATATCACAAGATTATTAGTAAACTATAACTACATGAGTTAATCATCATCAAAACTAGAGTGGAAGGCCTCTAGGCCAACAATCTCCCCCTTTTTAATGATGACAAAATTCATGGAGTTATATATACATGGATTAAAGTTAAGCTTCAAAGAAGCTCCCCCTTAACTTATGCATAGCAATAAACTATAAAGTTATGCAATAAATGTTAAACATGAATATGCATAAACATGCATAAAATAATGAATTAAATGTGCTCTTGATACCAAATTTTAAAATAAACATGTTCTTAAATAATTTCTCTTGATACTAACAAAAATTTCAATAAAAGCTCTTGATACCAACAAAACAAAACAACAAAATATGTTCTTGATACTAATACCATGCTCTTGATACCAATATCAACAAAACATAAAACACATGTTGTTAATATAAACTTTGATATAAACTTAAATAAACATGCATATATACTAAAATACTTCTCCCCCTTTTTGTCAATCGCAAACAAAAGGGTTAAAGTAAACAATAAAACAATGTTCTCCCCCTTTTTGTCCGAAACAAAATTCAACAAGGGGTGAAATCAAATCAAAACATTATGATACCAATTAAAATATATATATATATATATATATATATATATATATATATATATATATATATATATCAATTTAGTGTAAAGGTATACATAGAAACATCATGATACCAAAGGATAATACCAATTGAAAATAAACAAAACATTTTGAAGAAACTAACAAAAAAATTTTATATCAATTGAATGATATAAACATAAAGGTAATCTTGATACCAATTGTAAAAATTAGTACCATTTGAAAATATTTTATACTTTTGATACCAAATGAAAAACATAAACCAATCTTTTAATTAAACACTAAATTCATTTTGCAATAGAGATACCAAATAGAGAATAATATCAATTTAATATTTTTGATACCAATATTGAAAATGAAATATATACCAACTGAAAATAATTTTCATTAGGAGCGTATGAAGCCAAATTAAAAAATCAATATCATTTTTCATTATAAAGTGTTGGAGTAAAATACCAAACGTAAACAAAACCAATTGAAAGGTAAAATATGAATTTTCTCTCCTTTATGAAATACCAAACAAAATGATGCATAACGTTGTATAAGATACCAATTGAAAAATAATCAATTGAAATATAATTGTCATTTATGGAATCAAGCTTAGCATAACAAAAATTGTGCTCAAAGATATAAAGATATAGTAAGCACAAATAAAAGTAAATACATATATATGTATGAAAAATTAAATACCAATAGAAATTGATACTATTTGAAGTTTAAGCATACATATATAAAATATATATGAGTATACAAAAAGAACGTCAATAGTAATACCAATTGAAAAGATACTATGATATCAATTGAAACTATAATGAGAATCAAGTGTATAATTCATACTTCCTACCACCCATTTCATGCACATGTTTTAAATAGATTTTCAATAATGAGCATACAAGGCATGGTCGCCCAACCAACGGCCCTTTGGATGGGTAGGGGTTTTCAAAAATAAGTTTGAAATAACACGTTTGAAAACTCTACCATATGAAGAATACTGCAACTAGTTTAATGATAAACTTGTAAACTAGTATGAAATCTTTCAAGTAAGGAATAAAGCAAGAATATATTTCATAAAAGATGAAAATCATCAAAACTAGAATCCTTCAAGGTATATGCATGTTTTGTACAAACTAGAGTATACATACATATCCAAATATGAACGAGTCCACAAAAGTATATGCATGAAGGCAAGTGGCTCAAGGATGTATATGTATAACTAATAGTTTAGGCAAAATAAACATATACATGAAGTTTAACATAAACCTGAAAACATGTCAAAAATATAGAATACAAATCAAAATGTATAAATCATCAAAACTAGACTATACTAGTACATCTAATGGGTACAAATGAGCATTCAAGCACAAACATATAATAATCTATTTGTGGCTCACTAGCTGTACAAGTATATATCCAAGTTTTAATGAAAACTAACATCTAAACATGTAATCAAAACATGAAGCATACAAATCAAAACAAAACATATATGATCATTATGTAAATGCACATCCATTAGATAATGATATACACAATAGTTAAAACAAATGTGAGAACACAAAAGTATAAGTCCATATTAAACATGGGTGATCTCAAATACTAATCATGCACATCACAAGTCTAATAATCATGACATTTAACATACTAATCATGAAACATCAAAACATACGAAAAATGAATAATATGAAAAGCATGTAAACATAATGGGAGTTAGAGATCGTTACCAAAAACCATGAGGGTACATCTCTATGTCTCCAAACCATGGTGGTCCTCACACCAAACTCCCCTTGAAAGTGATGCATCCAAATAGTCCTCTTTAAGCTCAGAACGCATCCACCTCAAGGCACCATCACTCTCACGTCAAGTGAGAGCCCACACCTACATCAAATAAAATAGGAGTGGTCTTTGGTACCCATACTCTTTTGGGTCTATGGGGGTTAGCTCCTTTCCTAACCCAAACAAACTTATTTGCAAAATTAGAGTCATGTATCCTATCAAAACAAAATTTAGTAAGGTGGCCCTTACGTCCACAATGTGTACAAGTATACACATGAGCATACAAAGTGTTATGGGTGTGAACGTGAGGAGCATGTATATGCCGTTGTTTGTGTGCATGCATAGGAGGAACTTGCCTCTTTCGAAACACAGATTCCAAACGTGTGTGGTTCATGGCACAATGGCTCAAAATACAGCCCAAACAATCAACACTTTTCTTCAAAACATTTATATCATTTTTAATACTAGAAGATAAAGTGGAGCATGCAATAGGTGAGCTAGAATGTGAAGCTACACTAGCATGGCAAACATGAGAATCTAAATCATTTTCAAAAAAAAAATATTTTCATTAGACATCAAATCCAAATCCTTTGAAATAGAAATAATTTTATTTTTCAAAGAATCATTTTCTTTTAAAACAAAAACAAGTTTTAAAGATAGAACTTCATTTTTCTTCAAAACATTTTCACAATGATTTTTACCTTTTAGAATCTTGTTTTCATTTAGGATAAGATCAAGCTTAGATTTTAATGAATCCCTTTCATTAGAAATCTCATCTCTTTCTTGCAAAATAATATCAAATTTTGAAGATAAGTCCTTATTTTTCTTTAGTTAACTTACAAGTTTTCTTTTTAAAAACTTTGTATTTTTCTAACAATTTTTCACAAACAATAGATAGTTCTTCATTCAAAGCATCAGGATCAACATAATCATCACAAGAAGAGCTAGCACTATCTAGTTAAGTGTCCGAATGTACTTCAAGGGAGTCATTCCGTTGGACTATGATGCAACGTTGGTCGACTCTTCTCCACTAGATCTTTCTCCATTTAGATTGGCAATTAAAGCTTTGGAGAGGTCAAGATGTTCCACACTGCAAAGGCAGAAACACAATGAGAAACCATATTTAAATATTCTTTGCTAAGTGATTTTCTAAGTGCCTATAGGGCTAGTGCATTGGCCTCTCTATGCTTGCTATCACTAAGGTAGGATTCCTTGGTAATGGCAAGGTAAACTTTATAACCTATGGCTTTTAAATTCCAACTCATCAAAACTTCCATGTGTCAATTTTAGAGATATCAAATATGGGAGGGCTATCCATGAGTGCAAACAATATGTGTGCAAATGCAACTATAGATTAGCAAACCAAGATCACACTCCTAGGTGGTTAAACCTAATATCCGGAGCGTAGGCTCTGATACCAATTTAAAATACACCTAGAGGGGGTGAATAGGTGTAAGGCTAATCTAATGAACAATAAATGCGGAATTAAAAACTTAATGTAACACACTTAGTGTAACCAACGAGTGTAGCCGAATTCCCCGTGAAGGGCTCTAGACTAACTCCTCTGAATTCCTCTAAATAAGAGTTGAGGTGCTATGTAAAGCTCTCTTGGTTAAACACAAGTAAGTATGGGCACACACAAACAACATAAGCATGTATATGATATGGCAATATGATGCAATGCGCAATGTAAGAGAGAGTTAGAGAAAGTGTATAAAACGCAAACACCAAGATATGTTTCGAGGTTCGAGCACACAGCTCTACGTCCCTGCCTTCACACAGAAGGATTTCCACTAACTCGTCCACACAGGACTCCCACACAGGAAACCTCCACTGAAGATTTGGGGGCAAATACAACCGGAAGTACATAACTCCTCGCTCAACCAATACAACCTCTCACTAGAGGCAAGGCACAAACAAATCACCTCTACACTTAGAAGGATAGGCACTTAGCCAAACAACAAATCAATCACCTCACACTTGAGGGATTCTAACACAATCTCCACCTCTCACCAGAGGGGGCCAAATACCACTTCCACTATCACCTCACACTTGAGGGATAACAACTCAATCACCTCTCACTAGAGGGATATCACAATCAATGGAAGGTATACAACTTGGTGAGCACAATGACCACAAACTAAATCTTTTCTCACTAAACAAAGATCCTATAGATAGGATAGAATGATAAGCGCAAGTGTGAGAAATAAAGAGTTTGAAAATCAAAATCACAAAGAAAAACTTTTGAAAAAACTTCTAGAATGAATATAAAGTGAAGATCAAAAACAATCCCAAAGGCTTCCTTTTTCTTTGAATTTTTCAACCCTTTTAAAACAAATAAAAATCAAATCTTTTAGCTTAAAAACTCTTTTGAAAACTTGTGTTAAAACACTTGTAAAGATGAAAATTTTGCTCTTGAAAATTCTTATTGAAAACAACCTAGAAATGGGGTATTTATACCCTCATTTCAAATCTGCCCATTGGCAGCTGAAAGGGCCAGATTGCCCTTCCGGTCGACCAGCCGGTCGACTGGTCAACGGTTACATTTTTGACCGTTGAGCCCAGCGGTCGACCGCCCGGTCGACAGTCCCTAGATCCAGAGAGCAACTGCTCTCTAGCCGGTCGACCGCCCGGTCGACCGGAGTTGGATACCGAGAGCAGACTCTTTGTCCGGTCGATCGGGGACATTTCTAAAGAGCAGAGCTCTCTAGACGGTCGACCGTCCCGGTCGACCGGCCACCAGCCCAAAGCTGGCGTGCACGCTTGTGCACGTCGGTCGACCGCACCAGTCGACCGACTACTGCTGCGGTCAACCGGTCCAGTCGACCGGCAGTAAGCTAGTCAGCAAATTTTGGGACTTAAAAACTTGGGTTTTTATTATCAATTAAATCTCATAAAAACACATAAATTCCACAAAAATTATTTCTTATTATATCTTTGAAATACAAACATGTGTGACAAAAATTCAACACATATTTCAAACTTTTTGAATCATTTTTGTGACTTAAAAAATTTGCTTTAAACCAAATTCTGTATTTTCGAAAATAAAATTTTTAAATTGGAAATCCGATTTTCCAAAACACATGTAAATACAAAAACATGATATTTAAACAACTTTGAATCATATAGTATATGGATAGAATCCAATATGGATAGAATCCAATATACCTGAAAAGTATTATATCTATGTTTTTGACATTAAATCCAAAATAAGTTTTGTCTAAATATAAAACTCCAAACACATGAATAGTATATCAAAATAAGTTTTTCTAAGTATATGAAGCATAAATGTATCTATATAAAATCTAATATACATTAAGCCATGTAAACTTGTTTTGATTCTATCTATTCATGAAAACCAAGATCGGTTAAACCGAAAAACAAAACCAAAACATGAAACGTGTATATGTTGTGAACTTGACCATATCACACTATCTAATCTTCACAATGGATCTAAACTAAATCTTAACTAAACAAACCGAAACCTTCTTGTAGAACGCCGTCTCCAAGTTGACTCGATCCAAACACGATTCCCCGAGCCTGACTCCAACCGAGTGCTAGATGTGAATTTGACGCTCGAGCTCTTGAATCACTATGTAAAAGCTCCAAAACAACTTTATTGAAGCTAATCACCTACTAATATCTTGTTCAAATATCTGAAACTAAATATCACAAGATTATTAGTAAACTATAACTACATGAGTTAATCATCATCAAAACTAGAGTGGAAAGCCTCTGGGCCAGCAATTTCCCCCTTTTTGATGATGACAAAACTCATGGAATTATATATGCATGGATTAAAGTTAAGCATCAAAGAAGCTCCCCCTTAACTTATGCACAGCATTTACAACAGTTTTCTTTGCTGCAATTTGCGGCTTATTTTACTGTTTTACTTGCCAGTTTCTCACTGAACGGAAAATATACTGTGAGTTACAACGTCCATTTCCATATAACCCTAAAACTAAGTCAATGTCTCTCTATATCTGCTCTTACCGATGGGTGCTTGTGTTCATTACAACTCGAACTTCATGAGTAAAAAGTTACTTATTATTGATTATAGTTTTGATTATTAAAATTACTTTTCCTTCAAATATAATAAATTGTTCTTGTAGTTGTATGCCACAAATGTCAGAAAGCTTAATTCTCAAAAAAAAAGAAAGAAAGAAAGAAAGAAAAGAAAAGTACCGGAAAGCTAAGCACTTTGTGATTTCTAATATGAAAGTTATGATGGCATTTAGGTCGAACAAATAGTCCCACATCGGCTAGACGTGGGGACGATCTTGGATATATAAGAATTTAGGTAACTCCACCTAGAAGGCTAGTCTTTTGGGATGGTGCCCCAAGTCCTTCAAGTGGTATCAGAGCCACGCCCCAAACTTAGTCGTGTGTGTGGGTGATGTTCGACCATGTAGTGTAGGCTATCAAAAAATTGCTGAAGACAAAGCCTCAGACGTGAACCTCCCAGACGTGGAGATCGCGTTCCAACCTCAGACGCGGACCTCGCGTTCCAAAGTCAGACGCGGAGGTCGTCAGACGTAGACCTCGCGTCCTTTATCAGACGCGGAGGTCACCAGACGTAGACCTCACATTCCAATGTCAGACGCGGACCTCGCGTCCTCTGTCAAATGCGGACCTCAGCTAACTCCGCGTTTCAACTCAAACGCAAGTCTGAGCAGCTCCGCGTTCCAACACAGACGCGAGCCTGTGAGCTCCGCGTCTCAACATCAGAGTGAGGTCCGCGTCCACTGATCGGGGGAAAAACTGCGCACAAAAAGTGTATGTTTGAAATCGATATTTAAAGTGTGTGTGTCCTTGATACTTCCGTTATAGCATAGAGGTTAAAACGAGTCGAATCCACAAGGATGGGAGGCGATAGAAGCTTTACCGGTTGATTCACGTTTGTATTAAAAGTTCTTCAAAGTTTTAAAAAATGAAAAAGAAAAGAAAGAAAAGAATGAAAAGAGAATTACGGTGAAACACAAAGAAGTGGGAAACATAGAAGATAAAATGTTTGTGTTTTTGTTTGTATATCTAAAACAAAGTGAAAAGGAAAGAAAACTCATGGCACTAACTACTAATGGCTCCACCAACATGCTAACCTCTTAGTAATAGTTACCTCACATGTATCATTGGCCATCACTAGTCCTTGGTTCAAGAGCGATTTAAAGTATGACCCATATGTAACTCATCACAACCCAACTCATCAAACAAGTGCAAGCTACACTTAAACCATCAATACTATAGAAAAGTAAGCATGGAGTAAAGTAATATTAGCTTGTTAGTGGTTAGGAAGTTAGAATGTTAGATCCATCATCATGAGCCATCAATGGCTCTTGCAAGAGCAAGGCCAAACCGAGGCTATTAGATTCATGTGGATTATCAAATAAGAAATTAGCAAGTTAGTGGTTAGTAATTAGTTGCCATGAGAGAAATTTATCTATAAATGTAAAAGAGATTTAGAGAGAGAGAAAACATAGAGAGGTAAAGAGAGCACCTTTCATAGATTGTCACCTTCTATTACAAGCACTCTTGCATCCAAGCATGTATCACTCTCTCTCCCTATTACAAGATCTACAAAATAGAAAATACAATAGAGGAAGAAGAACTAACCTAACCTAAACTACCCTAAACTGCAACATAAAGATGAAACTACTCCTAAAACTCTGCATATCTTCAACTCTGGAACCCCAGGGGGTATTTATTGGCATCAGGGGAACAAGGGACCAGGGGACAAACCCTGGCCCCAAGTGGCTATCTTAATAGGCCTTTAATCACCAATTAAATAGTGATTTAGGGTCTTTTCATTCATTGCACACCATGGACCTAGAATCAAGGAAGTAAGGTATTTTAGCAGAATTTATTATTAAATAAATATGAGAATGTGATGAAAATTATGCAAAATTAGAGACTAATCACACCCCCACACTTATCTTTTGCTCGTCCCGAGCAAAATAAAAAACTGAGAAAATTATTACACCACTTTCGCAGGTGATGCGATTACACTGAGCATGTGCAACAAGCCGTTAAACCTCTAAGTTTCCCCTAGAGGAGGAGTTTTGTCTCCTGAGGTTTTTCAGCGGATTACACCCACAAAATCCATAAAGAAAGAAATCAGATGTTAGTATTTTGAAAACACATTTTGAAAATAGAGAAAAGTGTTTGTTTTCCATTATGTTTGCAAAGGGGAAAACTTACAAAAAAGAGTTTGAGGAGCTAAATTACAAGTATTCTTAAAAAGATTACAAGTAGATCTCCTCAGAGATTCTGGGAAAGTGTGCCGATAGGAGTCTGGTCAGCGCGCGACCACTTTGTCCCTTTGACGATGCGAGCGATGAGATTCCCTTCTCGCCTGGTTCGGGGAATCAGAGAATAGAGGGTTGGTAGAACCCTCTTACTGCTTCTCAAAATCGCCTTCAATTAGGAATTCCTTCTCGCCTGGTTTCGGAGATTCCTTGAGAAGAAGGACGATGTTAGGGTATCAACACCCTGGCTAGACAAAGCAATTCTCTAAAAGGTCTCTGAATTCGAGAGCGCACGGTGCGTTATGAAGAAGCCTCTGCTTGTGGAGTCCTCTTTTTGTCTTCGATCGATCGATCTCTCCCTGGTCTTGTACCCCTGATGGGCTATTTATAGGGAGAACAAGGGTATAATCGACCCTTGAAGATATGGAAACAGATTGAATCAAATCTGTTTAAATCTGGAAAGTAGCCTTACTGCGAGGCTAGGATCAGCTTCTGCGAAGCTAGAATTGGCAGGTCGGTTAATCTTCTTGATCCTTTCCATATCGTTGGAGGATTTCCCCTGATCTTCTTACTCGTTTTAGAAGAGTCAAGAGATTGTGGCAATCAACTGCCAAATTTGATCTCTGATTTGATCTTGATTGGATTTGATCTGATTGGATCCGATCTCATCCGGAGATTTGATTGGTCAAAGGTTGACCATAGCAGACCAATAGCGAAGCTGTCCGCATTGAGCTCGTAGCGGAGCTAGAGACGGTTTTCTGGCGAAGTCCGAAAGAAACCCTTTGGCGGAGCTGGAAGTCCTCTGTGGCGAAGTTTGCGAGTCAGCTTCTCGGCGAGGCTTTGAATGGCTTCAAGGCGAAGTTGGGTGATATTAGCCTCTCAAGCGAGGCTATCCCTTTGGGCTCATGTGATGCTAAGTGCTAGCACCTTAGAGCTGCTGAGGTCTGTTTAGAAACAATCCGGGTTCACTGTCTACTTGCTGGATCAGTGGAGTCCAAGTTGCTTCCTTGTCCCTCGGAGATGGGTGAAAACTGGTCTTCAGCTCGTCTGTCACTTGTCTTTTATAAATGTCAACAAGTTTAGACATTGTTCGGATCAATAAGAATCTTGTCTTTTTAAGTGTCAACAAGACCCCCTTCAAAGTTTTCGAAAGTCTGCAATGGCTCAGACTTTGAAATACTTTGAACTGTTTTGATAGGTGGTGAATGAACGTCGCCATGATGGTTGAGTTCAGCTTCGCTTTAAATCCTGCTTTGGAATGTTTGCCGAAAAATTGCACAGGTTCGTGCCTCTGAATAGCTTCGCGTGCGGGTAGCCCCGCGTCTGGGCTTTCGAAGATATGTTCGCTTGGGAGCGCATGTCGTTTTCCCGAGATCAACCGCCGTGGGCCAGTTATGAGGAGGATTACTCCTTTCTTCGTGCTGATCGAGGGAGATATTCTCCGATTTGCACGTTTCCAAGGGAGGATATTCCCTTTCTTCAAGGCGCCATAAGTGCCTTTATGAGGGAGACGTTTCTCCTTTGCACGGTTCCAAGGGAAGCCGTCCCTGTTCTCAAGGTGCAGTAAATGCCTTAAATGCGCTCGTGCTTCCACGCCTGAGGCGGCAGCGCTCAGGCCATGGGGCCTATAAATAGGATACTTGAGGTCCTCTGAAGAGAAGTGTTTTGCCTCTCTTCTCTTCTCTTGGTTTAGAAAGAGATACTCAGATCTCTGAATTAGTGGGAATGCCCACTCTGGTCATTATCTGGCCAAGGACCGGTAAGTCTTGATCGTTCAACGACTTCACCGATTTTAGGGAATTCATCTCCCTTAATTCAGCTTTAGCGGCTGCTTCAGGGATTAGCTTCCCTTGTTCTCTATTTAACTGATCTACAGAGAAGGATTTTGGCATAGATTCCCAGTGAAGCTATCATCTTGACTTGATCAGAAAAAGATCACTGCATGTTAAGTCCGCTGCACAGGCAGAACTTGGGACTTGGTATCTCCAAGGTTGAGCCAGTCTTGCCATATAGGTGAAGCTAAGACTGTGTCCCATAGGATCAGTCTGGCTTAGCCATATAGGCGAGGCTAGGACTTGGCGTTTGCTGAGCCAGCTCATCATCGCTGTGCAAGCGAGGCTTATCCTCTGCCCCAATCGAAATCGGATTGCTTCGCCCCAAAGAATTCGGCTTTAGCGCTTTTGCAGTGTCTTTTGTGTTTAACTGCTAACTTGCTCCAATTTTGCATTGCAGTGAGCTATGTTCGCCGATCTAGTGTCTTGATGAAAGAGACCGAAAAGTTGCCATATGCTTCCCCAGTTGAAGCTCTACTTTTAAGCAGGAGGAACAATTCGGGGCAGCGGGTGCGTGTCCCAGAGGCTATTGGCAGCCTCTTATACGAGATGATTCGTTCTGAGGTGAGGCTGATAGCCGCTTTGTCGGAGATGATCCGCTTCGGGGTAGTGGGCGTCACCTGTGAGATCACTGGCATCATTGCCAACTTTCAACTTTGGTGGCCTTTGTCGGGGACGATCCACTTCGGGAGAGCAGGCATCACACTTGTCGGACCACTGACATCAATGCCAATTCCCATTATAGGTGGTCTGACGTGTTGGCGGCGATAAGTTTTATTGCCAGGCTTCAACAAAGATGACCTCGCTTTCTAGTGGCAAAATCTGCCATTTTTGTGGAGAATTATGGCCGTGTCTCCGTGACACAACTGGTTACAGCCTTGTGCAGGAGGAAGGCCTTTCGTGTCCAGCCGGTCTGACTTAAGAGCAGATAAACCGCTTGTATGCCTTTTGCGCAAATGACCCTGTCGAGCCACTGAATGTGTTGTATGAAACACAACTTTGATGTAATATCAATGTACCCTTCCTTTTAAAACAATGAAAGTTCATCTTCTGATCCTCTGATTTTTTTGCTTACTTTCATTGAAAGTTTGGCCATAGCGGGACTAAACTGTATGCGGAGTTAAGGCATAGTCCCTTCTTTGAATGAACTTCGCGAAACTGGTATGTCTGCGAACAGCGCCTTTTTAAGGGGCTAAGATAAGCCTTTCGGCGAAGTCCCCGAAGGATTGCGCGAAGCCCGCATTTTAATCCAGGGCGAAGTTAACCCTTAGTGGGATCGAAGCAGCGCTTCTCGGGGAGGCGCTTCGGGTGGCGTTTCGATTAATTCGAAACGGCGGCGTACGCCCTTTTCGAGGCCTCGTTTCAGGCGCTGATTGGCCTATAAAAGCCCGATCGGGCTGAACAGGAAAAGACCTCCTTTTTCAGAGAAATTTCTTGACTTTCCCTCTCCTTCTTCGTTCAGAGAACTTTGAGAACTCTTGCAGCTCTTCAATGGCGCCCAAAAGACGAGCGGGGAAAGAAGTGGCGACTTCTGCAACGGAGGGTCCTCCTCCTCTGGTCATCGAGCGACCAATCGCGGTAAGAGACTTTCTCTCCTAATTAGAGACTGCGGTCTCTTTCTTTTAAAGCCGGTATTTGGCTTATCAGAACGATCGAATATAATCTGTCCTCGTTAGGGAACTCGTTTCCCTGAATTTCCCTATCTTCTTTGTACAGGGAATTAAGAACTGAACAGTTCTTCTTTGGCTTCCGTATGAAGCCATTACTTGGGCTGTCTTCGTCTTGTTTGAGGAACAGGACTCGGGTCTGTCTCTTCAGTCATGGCCACGAAGGATGACTCTTGACCATAACACCCTCTTGATGACGTCAGCCCTTAGGGCTATACCACTTCCTGCTTAAGCGAAGTTGGTATTTAGACGTTTTCTGCAAAATGCAGATTTGTCTGCGAGATCAAGCTTTGTCGAGGCTGTCGCTTTACTAGCCTTGCTCACAGGGCGAGGCTATGCCTTAGCGAATCTTATATCTCCATGTCCGCTTGACTGTTGAACTAATCATAGTTCTTTTCCTTTTTCTTTCTTTGCAGTGCCCTACACCCCTGGTCCCTTGAATAGTCTGTTTGGGATGACCAGCCGAGCAGATGGCAGCATCAGCCTTAAATTCTATGGCCAGGCTTCTCTCTTTAGTGAGCGAAGTTCCGTCGTCCGGGACACGCTTATCCATGGTAGTGACCCGCTCACCATGAGGAGTATTCTAACTACCGCTCCTCTCGAAGACATCGACCGTCGGACTTATAAAAAGCCCAATTTCATGTTCGGAGATGCCGCGTCCGATCCTGATCGCCAATTGCAGGCAGGCGAGGGATAGTGCATCTTCGAGTTGGATGGTGAGAAGTTTTATCTTCCGTCTAACAGCGGCACTTTCCTTTGTCTTCTTTTGAGTGTGTAACTCAGGCTCGAAAGATGGCATGGGGCGTGAGCCGAAGTGTCGAGTCCGTCCACGTCGGGAGATTGAAATCTCAGTCTCCTGGTTTTTCAAGGGCGGGCCCTCCTCACAACATAATAGGCCTATATCCTGGAAACGTGTCGCGGGAGCTTCCGGTAGGAGAGAATCCGGCTGTGGCGCAGACCTTTGGCACCCCATTCTGCGCAGTTGACGGAATTATCCTGCCACTGACTTCAGGACTCCTGGTTGGGTTCATCCCCCAAAGACATGGTGGGCGGACTTGTCCAACTATATCCTCGCTCACTTCGAGGAGGACTTGGAGAGGTTGAACCTCTATGAGGCCATAAGGGCGACATGCTACGGCATTGATATGAAGGTGGCGTGCTTCTACGCCATCCTTGAGTTGTACTGCCCAGCTTCGGAGACTTTCTTCACCCCAGTTGGCGAGTTGGGCATGACCTTGCACGAGATGAGGGAAATCTCTGCCCTGCCTTTCGGGTCTCTCCCGTATGAAGAGTACTTTCCATGCGAGACGGAGTTGGCTCTGCTGGAGAAGCAGGAGCCTGCTTTATTTGAGACTTATAAGGAGTTAATGTGCTATTTGCACATTTGTTCTAGCATCCATGGTGGCAGCAAGGGTAGCTCGAAGAGCTTGAAGAACTGGGGGAGTTACCTATTCCCAGATATGAAGAATGCTCCTGAGGCAGCTCATTGTGGAGTTGCAGATGGCGACATTTTTGAACAGATGGAGGTATGCCTCCAAAGGGATATTGTCATGACAGAAGACGATGGTCCCTATAAGAAGGGTGATGTCCTTCGGAGCTTTCACCATCAGGCTCGTCAGCCGATGTCCCGGAAGGCACTGTTGGCCGGTTTCTTAACCGTCTGGTTGAAGAAATGCGTAGTGCCATCCTCCTCGGGTGACATCGTCCACCCGAATGTTTTGCTGCCTGCCGTTCGCTTGGTCCATGGCCACCATCTGGGTCTCCTTTCGGCCATGGTGTGCTGTATTCAAAGAGGCCTTCGCGCATTAACGGAGGCTCTCTGCAGGCCACCGGCGACGAGGCGTGGGAAGAGTGCCATCCTGCCTTGTGATGGACCCAATCCTAGGGTGGGTCTGCCATACACTTACTTAATGGCGTGGTTTGCCTTGCACTGCCCTTCTTTGATTGAAGCTGGAGAGGACCCTCCGCAAGGTGTTCGAATGGCTCTTCTCCGCCGATTCGAAGGATGTTCCTGGCTGAAGACCTACGTGGCTGAGGCCCGCAAGTTAGTGCGTCGTCATGACGCTTACAACCTATTCCGCTGTTTTCCTCGCATTCGGGGCGCAGGATACGACGAGGAATTCCGAGATGCGGAGTCAGGACGGTCTCCCATGAGTCGGGGGTTTTTGAGTGGCTGGTCAGCATCCGGCCCTCACATTTATTGTATAGAAGCGGGGATGTCTGCTATTTAGAACCTTACATCCCAAGCCGGTTTGCTCGACAATTTGGGTACGACCAGCTGTATGTGGGCAACCCCAATCTCGATTTAGCCTTCATAGGGAGTCTCATCGATGGGGCCCGTGCCTGGCGATTCTTTACTGCGGGCGGCACTGGGGCGTGGCTGCGCACGCCATTGAAGGATCCCAACCTTCTGACGACCCTGTGCTTTTGTCAGTGGTATGCGGCTTCCAACTCCACACCTCCTGGGTTCAATGCCAACCGTTCGGGCATGAAGTTAATCTCTCATCGACTGAAGCGGAAGGCTTCTGAGAGAAAGGAAGGCAAACGGGTTCGTGTCCCTGGCTTGGAGGAGTTCATCGCTGTAGATGATAGCGAGGCTTCTGATGCAGGGAGTCCTCACTTTGAGGCGGGGACAGCTGATACTCATGCGGCTGGCTCTGGTGTGGTGGGGACATCTTTCCCACGACGTGCGGGAGAAGTGGAAGAAGAGGATTCTGACGTCCACTTCAAGAGGAAGCGTGGGAGTGAATCCCGCAGGAGGTCGTTGGCGAAGAAGCCCCGTCGCCAGGCTCCTACAATTGTGGCGGACGACCGTCCCTCTGCAGTGATTCCTCTTGCTGCCCCATTAGCGGCTGAACCGTCGGTCGCTGAACCGACTAGCGTGAATTTGCTCCGGGTCTGGGTAAGATTAACCCCGTCCATATAATACGCCTTTGGTGTATCCCAAATAACTCATTATTTGCTTCTTATTGCAGGAGCTGAGGCGGTTGGGGAGCAAGGGGAACATTATGATCCCCTATTCTCTTATGGGACTGCTGTTGGTTCCTTTACTCACGCGGAGGAGTCCGGAGGTGATGCAGCCGACATTGGTCCCTCGGGCGCTGGGACTTCTAAAGGAAGTCCTGAGGCATCGAGCTCTATTGGGTGGTCCACAGGATACTCGGCAAGCGAAAGCGAGCCGGCTGTTCGTGCTGATTTTGGCAAAAATTTTCCGATGGAGCCCCTGGAGACTGATGCGGCTGACGAGATGTTTGAGGCAACATCATCCTTTGGTATTGTCCTAACCTCTTGGCTTCTTTTGCATGTAGTGTCCCGACTAACCGTAGTTTTATTACAGGTGTTCGACCTTAGGTGCATCAGCTTTAAGAGAGCCGAAAGATCCCCCCGAGGGCCAAGGGGTGACACGAGCGCTTCGACCGCGGCGGATGCTGCTATGTTGGACGCGCTGTATGGCAACCTGCCTTCTTATCGGCCCAAATCAGCCGAAAGGCCAGAAGTTGCGGAGGCGGCAGTCCCGGAGGTGTCCTCACTCCCAACTGTACAACGAGTGGGGTGCCGACAATTTTGCCAAGTACGGAGCTGAGGGTGATCACAAGCCCTACTTCTCCAACCCTGGTGGTCGAGCCTGCTGCTCAGGAGGTGGTTGCTAGTCCTTCTTCCGCGGTGGCTGGCGTTCTGGTCTCGATGAGGACTCCGCCGAGATTGCCCTCGGCTTGTCCGGCTGCTGTCAGTGCTCCCGCTGCTTCTTCTGCGACGGCGTCGACCAGGCTGGTGGACTATTCCGAGGTTGCCTCTTTACCGGAAGTGGCGGAGGTCGAGAACGATTACATCGGTGACCTGGTCGATAACTTTTATAAAGGCTTAGGGCGAACTATCGACCTGGTTCTGAAGGGCTCGACTATGCCATTCTCAAGGTTAAAGGGGGTCCTCTCCCGTGATATTGAGAGTATTCGGGACTTTGAGGGGTATCACCAGGCCACTGCTTTGGAGCTCCTGGTGGATGAATTTGAGAAGGATGCGGAGGAATGGCGCCGCCTCCACCGTTCGGACCCGGAGTCTTTAGTTGATGACCGGCTCGCGCTTCTCATTGCTCAAAGCACGAGACCCGGCTTGCCGCTCAAGAGGCTGCTAAGGCTATCTCTTCCGACTTGAAATCCTTGGAGACAAGGCAAGCGGAGGTTGGAAGTGCAATTGACGCCTCCACTAGTGCTCTTCTCGACGCTGAGGATAAGATTGCGAAGGCTGAGGAAATGATCAGGAAAGCAAATCTCCTCTTATCCAAGGCCATACCGGTGCGTCTTGAGGAAACTGCGCGGCTTGAGCAACTCAAAGCTCAGAGTGAAGAGCTTGCGCGGCAGGAGTTGTCACAGAAGGCAACTTTGGCGGAGGCCGAAGCTCGTCTGGCTCATGCGGAAGATTTCAATGAGGCTGAGCTGAGGTCACAAGCGCTTGCCCAGGCTGCTGATGACAGGAAGACGAGGCTAAACACCCTCGGAGAGCGGCTCAGATCGTACAGTGTGCGCTTGTAGCTCCATGTACTTTATCCTCTTGAAATGAATGAAAATTCTTTCTTCTTTTGTCGAATCTTCAATCTTGTTCTTCTTTTTGAATTGCGATTCCAAATTGTAGTGCAATTTCTTGAGAACATAGTTCTTGTTGGGTTGGATAATGAGACTTGGCTATCTGTCAGTTCAGAGGTCGCGATGACATAACTGGTTGAGACGTCACCAAGCTTCAAAAATTGGTGATACTCGTCTTTTGTAAATGTCAACGAGTATCGAGACCTGTCTTTTGTAAATGTCAACAGGGCTCGGAATTGAGACTTAGCTGTCTGCTGGTTCAGAGGTCGCAATGACATAACCGGATGAGACGCCACCAAGCTTCAAAAATTGGTGATACTCGTCTTTTGTAAATGTCAACGAGTATCGAGACCTGTCTTTTGTAAATGTCAACAGGGCTCGGAATTGAGACTTAGCTGTCTGCTGTTTAGAGGTCGCAATGACATAACCGATTGAGACGCCTCCAAGCTTCAAAAATTGGTGATACTCGTCTTTTGTAAATGTCAACGAGTATCGAGACCTGTCTTTTGTAAATGTCAACAGGGCTCGGAATTGAGACTTAGCTGTCTGCTGGTTCAGAGGTCGCAATGACATAACGGATGAGACGCCACCAAGCTTCAAAAATTGGTGATACTCGTCTTTTGTAAATGCCAACGAGTATCGAGACCTGTCTTTTGTAAATGTCAACAGGGCTCGGAATTGAGACTTAGCTGTCTGCTGGTTCAGAGGTCGCAATGACATAACCGATTGAGACGCCACCAAGCTTCAAAAATTGGTGATACTCGTCTTTTGTAAATGTCAACGAGTATCGAGACCTGTCTTTTGTAAATGTCAACAGGGCTCGGAATTGAGACTTAGCTGTCTGCTGGTTCAGAGGTCGCAATGACATAACCGATTGAGACGCCACCAAGCTTCAAAAATTGGTGATACTCGTCTTTTGTAAATGTCAACGAGTATCAAGACCTGTCTTTTGTAAATGTCAACAGGGCTCGGAATTGAGACTTAGCTGTCTGCTGGTTCAGAGGTCGCAATGACATAACCGGATGAGACGCCACCAAGCTTCAAAAATTGGTGATACTCGTCTTTTGTAAATGTCAACGAGTATCGAGACCTGTCTTTTGTAAATGTCAACAGGGCTCAGAATTGAGACTTAGCTGTCTGCTGGTTCAGAGGTCGCAATGACATAACCGATTGAGACGCCACCAAGCTTCAAAATTGGTGATACTCGTCTTTTGTAAATGTCAACGAGCATCGAGTTTGTAGTGGAATTTGGGAGAAGTCTCGTTTTCACGGGGAGAAACGAGGGAATCACTGTCATAGGTTTAATGTTAACGTAACAGCGAAATGTATTTGTGGTCTTACCATTCTATGGATGAGAATTGGTAAGTGACTTTGGAGGTCTCGCTCTCACAGGGAGAAACGAGGAAATTGCTGTCATAGGTTTAATGTTAACGTAACAGCGAAATGTATATGTGGTCTTACCATTCTATGGATGAGAATTGGTAAGTGACTTTGGAGGTCTCGCTCTCACAGGGAGAAACGAGGGAATCAAACGGGAACAGGTCCCTTAGGATTTTTAGCAAACCCTCAGCTGTCAACGGGTTTGATATGCCTTTACCAACTACCGTTTGAGTCGGGCTAGCCATGCTATTCCCCTCAGCATGATGAGTTGTCAAGGACTTATGTCGGGCTTAAAAGCCAACATTTTCATCTATCCTTAATCGTTAAGGATATTGGATTATCGGGTTAATGTCTGCATAACCCTGATTCCCCTCTAGGATAACCGGTGCACGGCCAGGTTCCTGTTGGTTTATGGCTATATGATCTCACTTGGAGGAAGAGAAAGGCTCTCTTTGTGTGTGCTTTGGACACGGAGATCTTGATCAGAGGTGTAGTGTTAACTTGATCAAGAGAAAGATCCTTGATTAAGGATAATACTTCTTTAAGAACTGCCATTGATCGGCGTCATGAGTAGGTCGCCCTCTGCAGTCGTGAGGCGGTATGCTCCGTTTGAATAGACTGTTTCTATCACAAATGGTCCTTCCCATTTAGGCTGAAATTTGCCTTTGGTCTTGTGCGTCATAACCATCGGTCGTCTGACGGCTAAGACCAGGTCTCCTTTCTGGAAGATTCTCTGCTTGACCTTCTTATTGAAGGCTTTTGACATTCGAGCTTGATACAGCTCAATGTGCTGCTGCGCTTGGAGCCGCTTCTCGTCTAGGGCTTCGAGCTCTTGAAGACGTAGGCGGTCATTGTCCTCTGATGTAGTTTTAGTAATCAGAGCTACTCGTAACGATGGCATCTGGATTTCCAATGGGAGGACTGCTTCGCACCCATATACCAGGGAAAAAGGTGTATTACCTGTCGGTGTCCGAACCGTGGTTCGGTAGGCCCAAAACATTCACCAAGCTTTTCGTCCCATCTCGCTTGTTTGAGGAGACGAATTTCTTGAGTAGCTTGATGATCGTTTTGTTGAATGCTTCCGCCAAGCCACATTCTGAATTCGGTATTTATCGCAGAATCGATAGAATACCTGACTTATGAATTGGGGACCATTGTCATGGATGATCCGCCTAGGGACACCAATCGATGAATGACATGGTGCTTGATGAAGTTAACCACATTAGGGGTTTTGACTTCAAGCAGTGGTATAGCTTCTGCCCACTGATTGAGGCTAAACCTGCACACAATTACAGAATATTAGATTTAAGAATAAAAAATGTGCAAGTGCTCAATTCTTCCGCTATAGCAAGTGGCTATGCGGGTCGTGATCCACAAGGAGGGTTGCGATGGAAGCGTTACAGTTCTTTATATTGAAATCTTTATAACAACAAACGAAAGTTCTTCTCTGTTTTTAAAGTATGAAAGTGAAAAGAAAGTTATATTAAAGTTAGAAGAAAGTGTAGAAGAGAAGTGGAGAAATCAGAAAATGATAAAAACGGCTATGTACAATGGAGTGAGTGAGAAGAAGGAGTTGGAAGAGGTATTGTTGGTATAATTTACAGAAATGAAAAGAAAATAAAACAAATATTTACCTCTTTTAACAAAAGCTTACCTTGAGTTCTTAGCTTCGATGTTACCTTGAATTGGAGGCAATTAGCGCATAGCCCATAAGAGTCGAGTGTTGGTCTCTTCCACATTACATCATCAAGATACGCAAGCATGAAATGATACGGAGAGACTCACAATTCCATCGTCATGAGCTATCGGTGGCACTCGCAAAGGCAAGGCTCTTTCGATGCTTTTAGACTCACTTGGAAGGCAGTTGTACCAAAAAGAAAGGTAAAATAGAAAAGAAGAAGAGAACTAAAAGAACATACAAGAAATAGTATTGATTTGATTTCATAACAATCGAAGAAAAGAAATAAAACCTTACACCAGTGTCACTCCAGCTCTAGCTTCATTCTTGTTCTTCGATGAAAGTCTGATCTCCTCTTATTTACATAAATGAAAATTACAATTACATGAAAAAAAAACAAAAACCTAAACTAAGAATGGAAAAACTAGTCTAAAATCCTAATCTACATGGTCCTCCCTTTTGCCTTTGAGTGCAGGTATTTATAGGAGAAATGGAGGGGGTAGAGGTGGATATTCAGTCTGATCTGCTGTTTGTTGGCTTGTTGATTGCTGAATATCACTTAACAACTGACAGAATTAGAAATAATGATCAACATAAGAGTTATAGCTCTGTCAGTCTCTTTCTGGATCATCTTGAATCATCAGAATGAGATTCTGTAGCAAAAGTTATGATTCGAATACTAAAATGTATCCAGTCAGAATCTGAATCAAACTTGCTTGATTTTTGCTTCAACCGATCGATTCTGAGAGGATTCTTCTCAACCAGTTTCAACCTCTTGATTTTTCCTAATTTACTGAGTGTGATTAACTCTGATTAATTCAGAATTTTTTGGGCTTTGGGCTCATTTTTCTTCATCTCCTTAAAGAATGTGCCTGCAAATAATTAAGCAATTAATTAGGACAATGCAGGCTTTTATTCTAAAATAAGTATGAAAATATGATATTAAATATGCAACATTAGAGACCAATCACCCACTTTGAGAAGTAATCGGTTATTGCCAGGATGAACCGGTGACCTCTTGTCGAAGAGGGGCTGATTGGCCCTACGACGTCGATTCCCCATGCTTCAAATGGCCATGAAGCAACAGTTGGGTGGAGCAGCTCCGAAGGCTGGTGTATGAAGTCCACATGAATCTGGCATGCTTTACACCTTCGTGCGTATTGGATGGCATCGGCTATCATAGTTGGCCAATAGTATCCAAGTCTGTGCAACCTGTCTTTGAGCTTTGGACCTGGCTGATGAGCTCCGCAAATGCCGCCATGCGCTTCTTGGAGCGCTTCCTGTGCCTCTGAATTGGAAAGGCAACGGAGGAGAACACCGTCATATGAGCGACGGTAAGTGTCTTCAAAGTCGGATCGTAATAGAACCGGAGAGACCTTCGTCTGATGGACGCCGCTTCCTGGGATCGTCTGGAAGCAGACCGTGCAAAGCATAGTCGATGAGAGGAAAGCGCCAGTCTCTTGGTTCAAGATCCGTGGAGACATTATAGACTTCTCGAGTTCTTAGTATGTGCTTGGAGCATACAAGATGTCGAGTTGCGACTGTGAGGTGATACTCGGTGTCGGCTGGCAAGGCTAGCGTCGTCGCTAATGCAGCGAGAGCGTCCGCCTTGGTATTCTGAGATCGGGACACATGCCCGATGTAGAAACCTTCAAATAGGTTAGCCAATTCGATGGCTGTATGGTAATAAGGCACCAGTCCTCATGGCGGACTTCGTATTCGCCTTTGACCTGATTGATGATCAGTTTTGAATCGCCATAAGCTTCGAGGTAGCGTACCCCCATTCCATGGGCGAGTTGAAGACCGATGAGCAGAGCATATATTCTGCTACATGTTGGAGCACGATTCTGTCAGAGAAAATGCTCTGGGCAAGACATGATTCTGTGGGGAGATAAACACAACCCCCACTCTGGCAATAATCTTGCCTTTAGGGCCCATTCGCGATGCTCCATCAAAGAACATCTGCCATACTTCCTCTTCTGAGGTTGCATTAGACTCAAAGACCTCATCAGGATATCTTCGGGAGCTTTGAGTGTTCCGGAACTGGATGGGCAGCCAAGAACTCTGCAAGGGCCTGGCCTTTAACCGCCTTCTGAGGCGTGAAGATCATGTCGTATTGAGACAATAAAGTGCCCACTTAGCCAATCTTGAATTCAATGATCCTGGCTTCGTCATAAGAAGACGCAATGGGTTACTCTGGAGATGACATGTATGGTCTGGCCGACCAAGTAATGTCGTGTCTTCTGAACAGCGAAGACGAGAGCTAAACACTCTTTCTCAATAGGGTTGTAGCGAGATTCCGCTCCTATGAGAGTTCTGCTCAGATAATAAATGGCCTGCTCGTGGCCGTTGTCATCCTTTGAGCGAGGAGGGCACCGAAGGGTCCAGAGCTTTTACATAAAGCAAGAACGATTTCCCTGATGTAGGGGCCACTAAGACTGGAGGTTTTGTGAGGTACCTCTTGATGTCTTCATAAGCTTCCTGGCAAGCTTGATCCCATATGAAGGAAGCACCCTTTTCATGAGTCGGGTGAACGGCTGACAGCGGCCTGAGAGATTTGCGATGAATCTCCTAATATAAGCCAGCCTGCCTTGCAGGCCTCTAAGCTCCTTGAGGTTCCTTGGTGGATGCATGCTCTGAATAGCTTTGACCTTATCTGGGTCAAGATGAATCCCTTTTGATGTGACAATAAACCCAAGGAACTTGCCACTTGACACTCCCAAAAAGGACTTTGTTGGATTCATTTTCAGCTGATGAGCCCGCATTATGTCGAACATCGTTCTCAGGTCGCGAAGATGTTCATTCTTGTTGCGGCTTTTGACGGCAATGTCGTCGACATAGCACTCCACCATTTTTCGGAGATGATCGTGGAAGATCGTACTCATTGCCCGTTGGTAGGTTGCTCCGGCGTTCTTCAGTCCGAAGGGCATTACAGTGTAGCAGTATACCCCCAATGGTGTTCGGAACAAAGTATGCTTCTCATCCTCGGGATACATCTTAATCTGGTTGTACCCTAAAAAGCCGTCCATGAAAGACATTCTTTCGAACCCGCATGTGTTGTCAATCATGACGTCGGTGATGGGCAGTGGGAATTCGTCTTTGGGACAGACCGTATTGAGATCACGGTAGTCGATGCAGATCCATATTTTCCCGTTCTTTTTGAGGACGGGGACGACGTTGGCAACCCAATCTGGATGTTGTTCCTCCCGGATGAAGCCACATGCAATGAGCTTGTGAACTTCGGCTTCAATAGCTTCCATGATGTTTGGGGGCGAAACCGTCGTTGTTGCTGCTTGACTGGCTTGACGTCGGGCTTGATGTTCAGACGGTGCATAGCGACCTGTGGATCAAGTCCGGGCATATCTTCGTAGCTCCATGCGAAGACATCTATATACTCCTTTATGAGTATTATCAATTCTTCCTTCTCCGTAAGCAATAGGCTTTCACTTATAAAGATGGGCTTGGGGTTATCTTGACTTCCCAGATTGACCTGCATCACCTTGTCTTCAGTAGGTGGTTCGCGCAGCTCGAACCGCTTTTCCCATTGGATGTTTAATTGCTGGGCCCACGGTTCATCGGTAGCCTCCGCAGGTTCCAACTGACTGCTCGACGTTATATTAACAGTGAGGTCTTTGAACATTCCTCCTATACTGATATCGGAGTCCCACTCGGAGGATGAAGCCGAATGTGATGGAACTGGCCCGTCGTCTTTGAGGCGTGGCGGGGATTGGTCCCAGCCGGCAATGGACCGAGTGGAGTGTCACTAGCTGACATCCCACTTGTCGACAACAGGGGAAGAGGTTTGTCTATCCGTCAACAATTTCCTCAGATCGGACCCGGTTGGCTCTCTGCAATCGAGCGCAAAGGCTCTTTTGGGTCGCATATAGGATGACGTCCTGCTTCTTTTATCCCTGCAGATGGGATTAGCACTGAATAGTGCTTTGGTTCCAGCTTCGCCAAAAAGCGCGGGCTTAGCGCTCGACGAACTGGAGAGCGGAGCACGCTGCGGTGCTTTACCCGCTATGCTGCTTCGAAGGCAATTGGCCCTAGATGGTACTTTGGCTTTAGCTTCGCGGTCACGAACCCTGCGCGTACGCTGTGGTACAGTAGCTTCGCTCATGAGAACGAGGCCGGCGCGAGGCATTGCTGCTCTTGAATTAGGTGACGGTATGATTGCCGTCTTGATTTTATGATTGAAGCAGACAAGCATCTTGCCTTTTCTTCGCGAGAGAGGCGCGGTTTACGCGTAGCTACGCCTGAAGCTTCGGTCGGAGACTTCTGTTTAGGCTTCCATATCCGCCTTGGCAGAGGAGACTTAGGTTCGCAAGGAACCTGATTAGCCACACACGAGGCTGAGGGGTGTTGGCAGAATTCTGCTTCCGGTTTCTGATTTGAAACCTTGGCCGTGGAAACCTTCCTATGCTTCCGTGCTCGAAGCATTGGGCCACCCCCAGAGAGGACTTCTTCAAATCTTCCTTGATCGAACTGAACCACCAAGTTCTCACAAGTGAAGAATCAGACTGCGGACATGCTTCCTTGTTGCGCCAAATAACCGCAGTAGGTTCGCAGAGAACCTTTTCAGTCTCCGCAGAGACTTTCCTTGAGGATTTAGCCAGAGGGGCTCTGGCTGCACCGGCTTTTCTGAATTCAGAGTTAGACCTGAAGGTCTATTCGTCGCATTGCGATACTTGATTCTCGGCAGTGGAGAATTTTTTTCCCCAGCGGAGTCGCCATCTTGTTTTCCATTATGTTTGCAAAGGGGAAAACTTACAAAAAAGAGTTTAAGGAGTTAAATTACAAGTATTCTTAAAAAGATTACAAGTAGATCTCCTCAGAGATTCTGGGGAAGTGTGCCGATAGGAGTCTGGTCAGCGCGCGACCACTTTGTCCTTTGACGATGCGAGCGATGAGATTCCCTTCTCGACTGGTTCGGGGAATCAGAGAATAGAGGGTTGGTAGAACCCTCTTGCTGCTTCTCAAAATTGCCTTCAATTAGGAATTCCTTCTCGCCTGGTTCCGGAGATTCCTTGAGAAGAAGGACGATGTTAGGGTATCAACACCCTGGCTAGAGAAAGTAATTCTCTAAAAGGTCTCTGAATTCGAGAGCGCACGGTGCGTTATGAAGAAGCCTCTGCTTGTGGAGTCCTCTTTTTGTCTTCGAACGATCGATCTCTCCCTGGTCTTGTACCCTGATGGGCTATTATATGGAGAACAAGGGTATAATCGACCCTTGAAGATATGGAAACAGATTGAATCAAATCTGTTTAAATCTGGAAAGTAGCCTTGCTGCGAGGCTAGGATCAGCTTCTGCGAAGCTAGAATTGGCAGGTTGGTTAATCTTCTTGATCCTTTCCATATCGTTAGAGGATTTCCCCTGATCTTCTTACTCGTTTTAAAAGAGTCAAGAGATTGTGGCAATCAACTGCCAAATTTGATATCTGATTTGATCTTGATTGGATTTGATCTGATTGGATCTGATCTCATCCGGAGATTTGATTGGTCAAAGGTTGACCATAGCAGACCAATAGCGAAACTGTCCGCATTGAGCTCGTAGCGGAGCTAGAGACGGTTTCTGGCGAAGTCCAAAAGAAACCCTTTGGCGGAGCTGGAAGTCCTCTGTGGCGAGTTTGCGAGTCAGCTTCTCGGCGAGGCTTTGAATGGCTTCAAGGCGAAGTTGGGTGATATTAGCCTCTCAAGCGAGGCTATCCCTTTGGGCTCATGTGATGCTAAGTGCTAGCACCTTAGACCTGCTGAGGTCTGTTTAGAAACAATCCGGGTTCACTGTCTGCTTGCTGGATCAGTGGAGTCCAAGTTGCTTCCTTGTCCATCGGAGATGGGTGAAAACTGGTCTTCAGCCCGTCTGTCACTTGTCTTTTGTAAATGTCAACAAGTTTAGACATTGTTCGGACCAATAAGAATCTTGTCTTTTTTAAGTGTCAACAGTGTTGAAATATTTTTGCGAAAATATAAGTGATCCAAGTCATAGGTTAACCAGAAATTGTTCTTTCTTAAACTAAGTCAAAATGCAAAAAATCTTGTTATAAATTAAATGTAAGAATTTAAAATTGAATTGACTCTTTGATCTTTCATAAAACTCTTAGAAAAATATGCACTTTGTGAACTGTGAAGATTTTTGGGATATCGACTCAAACTTTCATGCCATTTATTTAATATATATTATTTTTTTATTTTTTTTTTTTTTCTTTCCTTAGTTTCTTAGGCTTTCTTATTTACCCGGGTAGTGAGCCTTTAGCCGGTGACTTCCAAACCAGATGGTCTTAGGGTACCAGATGAGAAAACATCCCTCGGACTTAAGGACTCGAGTAAACAAGGCCACAAAACTAAATAGGGTTATTTTATTTTTTGTTCACCATTTTAGGTATGAATAATCATGCTTCCTGAGACAAAATTACTCAACTTCAAAAAGTGATTTTTATTATCATAATTAATTTTTTTGTTAATATATATTTTATGACATTTTCAGTCTTTGTTTCAATCCAAAAATTGTGTGTAGTGTGAAGTGCATAAATCTAAGGCCAAAAATTCAAGATCAAATTATCTTTTCAATCTTACTTTCTTATCCTATAATTTAGACAAGATCTATTATTTTGACTTGGTTTCATAATTTTAGGTCTTCCTAATTCTTAAGATAATCTTAATTTTCTTAAAAATAAAGTAAAACTATTTTTCTTGTTTCAAAAAGTTTTGTAAAAAGAAAAGAAAAGAGCTTTTATAAAAGATTTTTTTATAATTAAAGTGAAGTGTAAAAGAAAGAAAATATAAAACTAACTATGTTAGTAAACCCTCCCCCACACTTATCTCATGCATGGTCCTCAATGCATCATGAATGTGTAAATACATGAAACAAATAGAGAGGGAAGGAAGATTACCTTAAGGGGGAGGCTCCGGTGGTGGTCTGATTGGGCCAAGCGCTGCTACCCAATCAAATAGCGTGAATCGTGTAGGAACCCACCAATGATCTCTCTAATATGACCCAATAAAATGTTGATTGAATGAATGATCTAAAAAAGTTATCCCATCTAATTTTCAATTTTCAAAAATAATTACTGAGTTATTTTTGTCAATAGTCTTGTCCAACAATGAAGTGTGATTTTGAAAGATGATGTATTTGGAGTCAAAGGGATCAGGAATAAAAACCGATACCGACTCGGGAATTTGACTCAGATCAAGTCGAGAGTCAACAATGAGAGTCGGAATTGGTTCAAAAATAGGGTCCAAACAAAGAATTGATGTTCACACACTTTCCCCATAGTGTGATCATAAGATATTGATGATTCAATTTCACAGTGTACGTGTACAGGATTTAATGTTGAATCCGGAATAGAGAAAAAATCTGGTAAAGATACTGGAGTCATTATTGAATTAAAAAGTGAAATGGAATTCCCAACAGGAGGTTCAGGATCACATTCGGGTTCGATTTCAATTTCAGAGAAGGGATAACTTGCCAGAATGTCCAGGTGACTTTCATAACTTGGAGTTTGGTCAAGTTCGAATGTGTGTTCTGAAATTGAATCTGGATTCCCAAAATGACATGATTCAAGGGTCGAATTAGTAGAGTAAGGGATATAAGGATTGGTCAATGGTTGACAAGAAAGATTTTCCTCGCTCTCATTGATCAGATCGCTCATTATTAAGTCTAACCTACTGACAGACAGAGTAACAGAATGTTGAGTCTGAATCATGTCTTCCATACTTTTTGTAATTGGTTTTTCTTGAAAAGATGAGTATGAAGTTGATTTTGAAAATTGTGGTGAAATTGTGAGTCCATCGGATTTTGCGGTTGCTGCTCGGACTCACACAAAGATTCCATACTCAAGTCCAGTATTGAAGTTTGTTCATTTTGGATAGGTGAGACTGGAAAAGATGAGTAGGACTCTTGAAATTTTGGTTGAGATGATGAGTCCAACATGTTTTTCATTCTATCACAAAAGACTTCCAAACGCTTTGCTAACTCAGATTCTTCTTCAATTGGATGCTCTAAAAAAGGAGTATGTGGAGTTGATATGGGAAGGATGTGAATTGAGCAAATTTTACATTTGTTGTAGGGACTCTCTCTATACTCCTTTCCAAATCAGATTTTCCTGCAGGTGGTGAAACAGGAAAAGGAGTATATGAACTAAAATTGGGGAATGAAAATTGTGGACAAGGTGGTTGAAAATTGACTTGGGGAGTTGAATCCCCATGAACTCTGTGAAGAGTTGAAATTATTTTGAAGATTATAGTCATATGATTGAGGATAAGGGTCATATTGAGTCGGATAATCCCAACTCGGCATATATGGTTGGTTCATGTTGTACATAGCTGGGCTGGAGTTATCCGAGTCAAATAAGGTCGGAGTGAAATATGGATTTATATCATGATTGAAAGAATTATTGTTGTTAAAATTCATTTCACAATTACAAAAAAAGAAAACAAACAAACAACAAACAAACAAACAAAGAAAAAGAAAACAAGCCTATGCTAGGGTTGACTTAGACCTAGACGACTCTTAAATGGTTAGACTGTCCACGGGGGGTCTATTGTCGGAAGCTGACCTCGAGTTAATCGGCCAGGTAGGGGCAAGATCAGTGGGAGGTATCCGTGCCGGAGCAACGGCCGAATTATGCCAAACCACCGTTCTTTGAGGTTTCGCCTCTCAATCCCAACCTTAGACACCGATTTAGCAAGAGTCAAATTCTAACAACTTCCCCTTAGGTCAATCTCCTAAATGAGTCCGAGATGTCCCTAGAGGCCAACATCTAGCAATTTTTATTTAGGCTTGGGTTATGTGAGTGGGGAGGTGATTTTTGGGCTAAGGGAGGGAATAACTTCCCCACCTTATGTTGTATTGGGTGTTGCCCTTAAGTTTAATTTGTGCAAGTATGCAACATAGATAAGATGAACATAAAAAAAGCGAGTAATCACTGAAGTGTTTGTTCTAACTATATGCAATGCAATATGTACACCTCCTATCAGTATCACAACAATATAAGAATAAAATACAGTATATTGGAATAAAAATTGACATGTGCCTAGATGCAAATGTCTAAACCGTTTTAAAGCATCCAATTTCTGTATTTTAGTTCTTACAATTATTTACAGTGCACAGGTAATATAAGCAAAAATTAGCAGCAGAATATAAAAATATACAAGAATTATCCAACCACACTTGAGTAAGTGTGGACTTCTGCAATGCTAAAACTTTAACCTGCACACCAAAAAACAAAGAAGAAAAGTTAACAAAATTGTGAAATCAAACCGTTCCCATCCCCGGCAGCGGTGCCAAATTTGATCGGGGGAAAACCGCGCACAAAAAGTGTGTGTTTTGAAATCGATATTTAAAGTGTGTGTGCTTTGGCTTCCTCGATACTTCCGTTATAGCATAAAGGCTAAAACGAGTCGAATCCATAAGGACGGGAGGCGATAGAAGCTTTACCGGTTGATTCACGTTTGTGTTAAAAGTTCTTCAAAATTTTAAAGAATGAAAAAGAAAAGAAAGAAAAGAATGAAAAAAGAATTATAATGAAACACAAAGAAGTGGAAAACATAGAAGATAAAATGTTTGTGTTTTTGTTTGTATATCTAAAACAAAGTGAAAAGGAAAGAAAACTCATGGCACTAACTACTAATGACTCCACCAACATGCTAACCTCTTACTGATAGTTGCGTCACATGTATCATTGGCCATCACTAGTCCTTGGTTTAAGAGCGATTCAAAGCATGACCCATATGTAACTCATCACAACCCAACTCATCAAACAAGTGCAAGCTACACTTAAACCATCAATACTATAGAAAAGTAAGCATGGAGTAAAGTAATATTAGCTTGTTAGTGGTTAGGAAGTTAGAATGTTAGATCCATCATCATGAGCCATCAATGGCTCTTGCAAGAGAAGGGCCAAACCGAGGCTATTAGATTCATGTGGATTATCAAATAAGAAGTTAGCAAGTTAGTGGTTAGTAGTTAGTTGCCATGAGAGAAAATTTATCTATAAATATAAAAGAGATTTAGAGATAAGAAAACATAGAGAGGTAAAGAGAGCACCTTTCATAGATTGTCACCTTCTATTACAAGCACTCTTGCATTCCAAGCATGTATCACTCTCTCCCTATTACAAGATCTACAAAATAGAAAATACAATAGAGGAAGAAGAACTAACCTAAACTAAACTACCCTAAACTGCAACATGAAGATGAACTACTCCTAAAACTCTGCATATCTTCAACTCTGGAACCCCAGGGGGTATTTATAGACACTAGGGGAACAAGGGGCTAGGGGACAAACCCTGGCCCGAAGCGCGGCCGCGGTCGTACGACCGCGGAAACGCAGCCAGAGCCACGTTTCCGTGGCCATAAAGTGGTCGCGCGCGCGGCGCTTCGAGCCGCGTGCAATCCTTTTTGTCTCTTGTAAGTTCCTGTGCCCAGTTTTTGGTTTCCAGCCTTTGGTTTTGACGAAATCAGCCTCCTAGGTCAATGGCTATCTTAATAGGCCTTTAATCACCAATTAAATGGTGATTTAGGGTCTTTTTCTTCATTGCACACCATGGACCTAAAATCAAGAAAGCAAGGTATTATTAGCAGAATTTATTATTAAATAAATATTAGAATGTGATAAAAAATTATGCAAAATTAGAGACTAATCATCAAGCGTGAGACCCACATTTTTGCTATAACTGAGCCACGAACTTGGTCAGTTACACCTCGTTTTCTCTTCACATAATGGGGAATAACTTCCCATTATGGAGAGATTTAAGGAGTTGGTTACACCCCTCCTATTATGGAGAGATTTAAGGGTTGGTTACACCTTAATTCCTCTATAAATAGCTATGAATAGCTAGAGAGGAGAGAGAAACTTTAGGAAGGGCTCGACGGGGACAAAAAAAAGAGGAGACCTCTCTAAGGGGATGTAAGGGGACCATGGAGGGGGACCTCTAAAAAGGGGTTAAAAGGAGAGTCCGGGTGAAGGAATCTAAGAAGCCATAGGCACGGGGGAGAGCTACCTCGCCAGAGTTCGGTCTTGAAGCGCTTGAAGACTAGAAAGAGTTCAACTCTTTCTGTTAACTTGTTAAGTTCAAATTCTTTAAATCTCTTTGAGATTCCATTACTGATAGGAGCTATGCTACTCCACCAGTAGATCCAAAGAGAAGATCCACAAGAAAAACTTGACGTCCGGCCGGTCAACGGAGAACAAGACTCACTCTCCACGCCACGTGCAGAATCCAGCCTTAAATAAAGAGGAGAAACAATCAAGACATTTTCTCTCTTTTGTAATCGGATTGTATCCGTTGTAATCTTCTATTCAATTAAAAGAATTTTGCAATTGTGATTTTTTCGACGCGTACAAAAGATGGTGACTCCACTGGGGAAACTTTGTCATTCTCAACTGACGTGAAAGTGGTGGCGCGAGCCGACATCAAGATGCTTGGATCCACAGTCGAATCGCTTGTGATCGAATTCGACCAAGAGAAGTTGAACTCCCCAAAGCTTCGGGAGTCTCCTGTGGAGATAACGTGGCCATCTCCTACGTCTCTTCAGAGACCCGTGCCATGACCCACGGTCAAGATGGCAATGGAGACCAATCTCCCGCCATCCTTCTATCAAGACACTGCTAGTTCGAACGTTGGTTGTTCCCAACAACCTCTGCGACTCGATCGAAATGCCAAGAGACAGCAAAGGTGTCGCGCTCGTCGTCAGCAGACAAAAGTGGCTGCAACAACACATGTGGCCCGCGTCAATGTCTCCCACGAGACCGCGAGGCCAATGAAGATGAAGGCCCATCTCGCCGTACCTCTTCTCTCCAGATTCCTCAACTCCAAATTACTGGGGGTCCCCAATAACCCGTGAAGCGTAACTGGAATGCTGAACGTCGACAAAGGCACCACACACGTCGACAACAGATGAAAAAAGCTAAAAAAGCCATCTGTTCAGCAGATACAGAACGCAGGGCTTAGGCCCACGTTTCTTCTGAGCAGTACGAGATTCGCATCTCAGATCCTTAACGTGAGGCTCGCATCTCTATATCAGAACGCGAAGCCCGCGTTTCTCAGCAAAAGTATGAGGCCCGCGTCTTTATATCAAAACGCGAAGCTCCTGAGGCCCGCGTCTCTGTATCAAAATGTTGCCCAAAGGCCATTATCCCAGTTATTTTGATGATAACAAAACATATTTAGTTATGTATTTAATATTTTTGTTTAAAAGGATTTCAGGTTCAAGAACTGATTTTTGACGGCTCCGCGAAAAGACTCACAAGTTTGGACGCCGTAAAAATGAAGATTCCCAAGGTATGCACAACTAGGATGCTTCGGATCAAGATGATGATGTGAAGATCAAGACAAGATCAAGACGACAAAGAAAACAAGATTTGTATTTTTATTTTTATTTTAGATATTTTGTCAAAGCTAGATATTAGAAGTAGAGCTATGGGATTATCACACACACACCTCTTAGTTAGGTTCATGGCTTCAAAAAGATTTTCAATTTTCATTTCTAACTTAGTTTTAAAGTGAACATGTTTTGGAAATAAGCTTTTTAGAAAGACAATAGTTTTTGGAAAAACACTTTTATAGAAAAACAAGTTTTTATCAAAGGGATTTTTATCAAACTGTTTTAACATGATAGAAGTATGACATATGCTCATACTCTATGTTTTTATAAGTTCCAAAATTTAACCCAAGACCAAAAACCCAAAACCCAAATTCTGGTTCTGAAAGTTCTGATATTTCAGAACTCACAGTATCCGGTCGACCGACCCGGTCGACCGATGTGCACAAACTGTGCATGTTTATATCAGTCGACCGGTCCGGTCGACCGAGGCAATTTCGTGTTCACAGGATTTTTCGGTCGACCGACCCGGTCGACCGCCAGCCCCAACGGTCGGATTTTTGACCGTTGGCGGTCAACCGACCCGGTCGACCGGACTCTGTCAAAAGTTCTGACAGATCCAACAGCTATTTTTTCTGGCTGATTCTCTTTTGGGATTTGATACCAACGATTTTGTGAGGCTATTTTTGACCCCTATAAATAGAGGGTCACCTCATATTGATAAACTAACTATTGCAAAAGAATTCCAAAAGATTTTCACAAGAGCTTTACAAAGAATTTCAAAGCCTTTCTTTTACAAAAGATTTTTCAAAGCCTAAATTCCCAACACCCAACTTGTAGCCTATTCCTCTACCTTCTCTCTAGTTTTTGCACACCACAATCCCAAGTTCTACATCTATATCATTGGCTCTAGGATTGTGCAAGTGAGCTATTTTGATCAAGTGTGATCACCTTTCTTATTGAGTGAAGTTGTAGAGGCATCGGCCTCAAGGGAGCTAGTGAGCTTCGGGTGGTGTTGCGGCATCACAAGTGTAGGGACAAGTGTGTCCTTGTATTGGTGATCCGGTGGGATCAACGATAGTAGTGCAAATCCTTCAAGTGTGAAGGCGGGGACGTAGAGCGTGGCTCGAACCTCGGAAACACATCCTTGCGTTTGCGTTTGCTCGAATTTTCTCTCAACTCTACTCCTTTTAATTCTTGCACATTTATTGTTCTATTATTGCAAGTCTATATTTGTGCTATTTGTGTGTTAAATTTAATTTCCGCATTATTGCCATAATTATATAGCCATCACCTATTCACCCCCCCTCTAGGTGATTTCAATTGGTATCAGAGCCTAACCCTACAACTTAGGTCTAACCACCTTAGGGAGATCCATATTTGGCTATATACATTTTTGTTGCATTTATATTTGCTTGTGCATTCATGGCATCCATGGACTTTTCTAGCATTAAATCCCCACCCAAGTTTGATGGTTTAAACTTCCCCATTTGGAAGGTGAAAATGAATCTCTTCCTTAAATCCCTAGGAGTTAGGGTAGCTAGGGCTATAACCAAAGATTTTATTGAACCCACTAGTGATGAGAGCACATGGTCCGAGGATACTTCCAAAGACTATGAGGCTAATGCTAGGGCACAATATGCATTAACCCAAGCATTGAATGAGGATGACCTTGCACGCATAATTAATTGTAAATCCGCATTTGAGGTTTGGAACATACTCATTGTGACTCATGAGGGAACGTCTCAAGTCAAGAGAGCCAAAGTTGACTTGCTACGTTCTCAATATGAGAACTTTTACATGTTTGAAAATGAGAGCATTGATGATATGCTCACCCGTTTTACAAAAATAACTAATGCTCTTTCTTCCTTAGGCGACAAGATTGATAATGATCAAAAGATAAGGAAAGTGATTAGAGCTCTTTCCAAAGCTTGGGAAGTCAAGGCGACCACACTCAAGGAGCTTAATGACAAAGAGGAGATGGACTTCTCCGGCTTCATCGGAAATCTCAAGACGCATGAGATGGAGATGAAAGTTCGAGAAGAAAGGGAGGCACCCAAGAAGAAGACCATTGCCTTCAAAGCCACTCCTACCATACACGAAGAAAACGACTCATCGGAAGATTGCGATGAGGACTTCGCCATGCTCATCCGGAAGGTGGGCAAGATGTTCTACAAGAAGGGACGGCAAAGTAACTTCCGAAGAGGGAAACCTCAAGGAAGGTACGAGAAGAAAAGAGAAGAACCTGGTCCTTGCTTTCATTGCAAGAAGATCGGTCACCTAATTGCCGATTGCCCCGCTCTCCAAGCAACCACCTCCAAACATGGGAAGAAGAAGAAAGCCTTGGCCGCTACATGGGATGACTCGGAGTCGGAATCCGAAGAGGAGCACGACGCCGCTAACATGTGCTTTATGGCACAAGGTGAGGATTCATCTAAGGTATGTCTAGAAACTTCTATTGATGATGATGATCTCACAATGGATGAACTTGCTTAATTTTTTGAAGAATTGCAACATAGGTATGAGATTTCACAATCTCATAATAAGAAATTGAAAAAGGAAAATGATGTTTTGAAGAACAAACTTGAAATTTGTTTAAAAGAGAAAAATGAGTTATCTAGTTCTTTTGAAAAATTGAAAAGTGATTTTAATAAGTATAAGGTAGCTAATAAAGGAAAAACCCCCACGATTTCTAGTAATAAAATGTTTTTGTTGAAATTCAAAAACGTGTTGATTCTTTAGATAACATTTTAAAGAAATGTGCATTTGATTTTAACAAGCTTGCATCTAAATTTCCTAAGAGAGTAGCCCAAGGGAAACATGTTCATCATAAACACTCTACACATAAACATGCACACACACATAACCATGCATTTATGTATAGTAGTGGTAGAATTTTTATTTGCACGCATTGTGGCCGCAAAGGCCATTTAGAAAAGTTTTGTTATGCTAAGAATAATATTAAGAATAAATTTGTTTGGGTTCGCCCCGGATCTAACCCCAAAGGACCCACTAAGATTTGGGTACCAAAAGAGCCACCGAATTTAAATGATACAGGTATAGGTGGATCTATACGCTCCAAGACTTAGGAGGAGGTGGTGCCCGGATGGTAGGTGCAACAAGGCTTAAAGATCATATCGTGTTTGCATCGCTATCGTGGAGGCACCTATTTTTGGAGATTGCCCTTCAATTGGTAACATCTCCATTTAAAAGTTTTTTTGATTTTTAGTCATGTATACATATGTATAGAATTGATAGTTTGCTTTTGTACTCTATTGATATATGCTTGTATAGAACTACTTTTCTATCATGTTGTATATGTGCCTTGTGTTAACTTCTATATCTTTTGTTTCATGCCTTGTTTATTGTATGTCCACATGTATAGGTTATTATTTGTGATTATATACTTGTATACATATACACATTATTTTCATAAATAAAAATAAACATTTGTAAAATTTCCTATTTAAACAAACACCTTAAAGATGACAATTGCGCACCTCAACTCATTCAAGAGGAATCAAGAGGATGAAGTTCAGAACCCGTCACTGGGTATTCGGCTTCAACATCTTTAAAATCTTTGTTTAAATATGAAAATTAAATTAAAAAGGGCTTGCATGAATTTGATGTTGTAATAACTTAATGAAGATTTAAAACCTGTTGGTGTATTCCTATATGTTTAATATGTCATACCTATTTTGACTACAAATTTATTTAAAATATTTTTTTTGGGCCAGATGCTGTTAACAGATTTCAGGCAAAGCCGGTCGACCGACCTATAAAGCCCCGGTCGACCGACTCTGCCCGAGAAGAAATTTTTTTTTTATTCTTTTTTTCTGTTAACGGTCGACCGACCATAGTCCCGGTCGACCGCTGCAGACCTGCAGAGCTCTCGGGATAAATCGGTCGACCGTGCCGGTCGACCGCTCTATATTTACAGAGCTCTCAGGTTGTTTCGGTCGACCGGACCGGTCGACCGATCGTCAATTTCAGCCCTAATCTGTTATAAATTTCCACTTTTTCTCTCTCTCTCTCTCATTTTTCTCAGCGAACCGGAGTTTCCCTTTTCCCTCAAAAATTTTCTTTCTCTCCAATCACTCAACCGATCTCAAATTAACTTAAAACCCTCCTCAAATTCCTTCTTCTACTTCCTGATCTTCAGTTTCAAGCCAATCCAACCGCAGGATTTGAAGAAATTTGGATTTTTCTATCTAGGGTTTGAGTTCTTCACTGTTAAGGTAAAAACTTTCTTTTTCTCTCTGATCTTCACTTCCAGCTTTGTAATCTTCCATCTATTGTCAATATATTAGGTTACTTAGCTATCTAGATCGTGCCCTAACATTGTTTATACCTAAAAATTTCATTTTTCATCATGCCACCTAAACGTTCCCGAACTGAGAAGGGAAAAGCAGTGGCTCAACCTTCCTCCCAAGCTCCTAGACCCATTCGGCCCTTCATAAATGATCTTGCTGCTGATCGGTACTCCCATCCCTCCACTAGGAATATCAATTCGGGGAGATTTGTTGTTATTCAAGATTTCGAACACTGAATATTCCCCACATTCTGCAGACCAACAATTTAATTGAATTTTTAACCATCAAGGAGCAAGTTTACACTTCTCTTATTCCCTACTTTTATGCAAATTTTGAATTTGATGGTAATCGTATCACTTCTAGAGTTTTAGGTAGGGTCATTTCTATCGGTCGATTTGCTAGAATTCTGCATCTCTCCACTGGTGGAGCAGATGTGTATACCCATGACCTACATGACTTTGAATTTCCTGAGGGTGAGTCTTCGCTCACCGCATCCACTCTTATCCACGGGGATGACAACCCCGGTCTAGTAAGGAACGAAGTTGTGAGTAGGTTCACTCTCACTGCTCAGGTCCTTGCTAAGATTATTTTCTTCAACATTGTCCCCAAACATGGTGAGTATAGCCACGCTCGGGGTTCTGTACCATTGATTATCTATTGCCTTCTTCGAGGCATTAAGGTAAACTTTCCTCGAGTCATAGCTTCTCACATGGCTTCAGATCAGATTCGTACTGCGGGTAGAAGCTTGCCCTACGGCATGCTAATTACCCATCTTCTTAGGGCTCTTGATTTTGATCTTTCTGCCGAAAGTCCCTCCAATCCCTTGACCAACATCAATGGAGTTGTCCTGAAGATGATGGAAGCCCAGCTGCGTAGACACGCTCCTGTGCAACCACCTATTCCTCCTGTTGGTCCTGGCTCATCTTCTGCACCTGGATCTTCTTCCTCTTCAGCCCCTGTTTTTCCTCCTGAGTTTCAGGCTCTTGTCTCTTCGGAGGTCCGCTCTCAGATCGAGGCACACCAGGCCTGGGTCGAGAAGCGCGACGCAGCTATTCGTGCGGAGTTGGATGCTCGTGCCATTCAGGATGCTGCTTTTCGGGCGGAGATCCGGAACAACATGTCTTATTTGCTGAGTCCATGAGATTCGTGACGTTCAGTTTCAGGCTCTTTTCACAAAATTTGACATGCTCGTTCCTGACCGTACTCCGATTGCTTGTCGACTACCAGCCACCGGTCCTCCATTCCCTCCCAGAGCTCGTTCTTCTGTTCCACCACCGCGCACCAGAGTTGATGGCATGGATCCAGAGGAGGTTGCTTCTTCCTCAGAGGAAGAAGATGGTGGTGACAAGAAGATGGCTGAGGGCTCATCTGAGCATGCCGACGACGAGGAGGACGAGGATGCTGGAGATGATGATGATGCTGCTGAGTGACCTCCCTTTTGATGATGTCAAAAAGGGGGAGAGTTATTTGGGGAGAGTTATCTTGAGAGAGATTTTTGTCATGTAGTATTTATTTGTGTGTTGTTTGGACATGTAGTATTTGCTTTATTTTGCTTTGGACATGTATTTTTAGTATGTGTTGTGGACATGGACATGGTTATTTACTTTATGCGTAATCTTTTGTTTTTGTGTATCTCTTATTTATGTCATGTATGAACTCATTTCCTTCATCTATTCTATGACATGAGTATTTGGTATTATTTGTTGGCATGGAAATATGGTGTTTATCATTTACATATGTTTTCCTATATATGCATGTGTTGAGGGGGAGCTTCATTTGAAGTCTCTACCCAAATATTTTGTGATAACTACATATGTTTTGCCATCATCAAAAAGGGGGAGATTGTTGGCCCAAAGGCCATTATCCCAGTTATTTTGATGATAACAAAACATATTTAGTTATGTATTTAATATTTTTGTTTAAAAGGATTTCAGGTTCAAGAACAGGTTTTTGACGGCTCCGCGAAAAGACTCACAAGTTTGGACGCCGTAAAAATGAAGATTCCCAAGCTATGCACAACTAGGATGCTTCGGGATCAAGATGATGATGTGAAGATCAAGACAAGATCAAGACGACAAAGAAAACAAGATTTGTATTTTTATTTTTATTTTAGATATTTTGTCAAAGCTAGATATTAGAAGTAGAGCTATGGGATTATCACACACACACCTCTTAGTTAGGTTCATGGCTTCAAAAGATTTTCAATTTCCATTTCTAACTTAGTTTTAAAGTGAACATGTTTTGGAAATAAGCTTTTTAGAAAGACAATAGTTTTTGGAAAAACACTTTTATGGAAAACAAGTTTTTATCAAAGGGATTTTTATCAAACTGTTTTAACATGATAGAAGTATGACATATGCTCATACTCTATGTTTTTATAAGTTCCAAAATTTAACCCAAGACCAAAAACCCAAAACCCAAATTCTGGTTCTGGAAGTTCTGATATTTCAGAACTCACAGTATCCGGTCGACCGACCCGGTCGACCGATGTGCACAAACTGTGCATGTTTATATCAGTCGACCGGTCCGGTCGACCGAGGCAATTTCGTGTTCACAGGATTTTTCGGTCGACCGACCCGGTCGACCGCCAGCCCCAACGGTCGGATTTTTGACCGTTGGCGGTCGACCGACCCGGTCGACCGGACTCTGTCAAAAGTTCTGACAGATCCAACAGCTATTTTTTCTGGCTGATTCTCTTTTGGGATTTGATACCAACGATTTTGTGAGGCTGTTTTTGACCCCTATAAATAGAGGATCACCTCATATTGATAAACTAACTATTGCAAAAGAATTCCAAAAGATTTTCACAAGAGCTTTACAAAGAATTTCAAAGCCTTTCTTTTACAAAAGATTTTTCAAAGCCTAAATTCCCAACACCCAACTTGTAGCCTATTCCTCTACCTTCTCTCTAGTTTTTGCACACCACAATCCCAAGTTCTACATCTATATCATTGGCTCTAGGATTGTGCAAGTGAGTTATTTTGATCAAGTGTGATCACCTTTCTTATTGAGTGAAGTTGTAGAGGCATCAGCCTCAAGGGAGCTAGTGAGCTTCGGGTGGTGTTGCGGCATCACAAGTGTAGGGACAAGTGTGTCCTCGTATTGGCGATCCGGTGGGATCAACGATAGTAGTGCAAATCCTTCAAGTGTGAAGGCGGGGACGTAGAGCGTGGCTCGAACCTCGGAAACACATCCTTGCGTTTGCGTTTGCTCGAATTTTCTCTCAACTCTACTCCTTTTAATTCTTGCACATTTATTGTTCTATTTATTGCAAGTCTATATTTGTGCTATTTGTGTGTTAAATTTTAATTTCCGCATTATTGCCATAATCATATAGCCATCACCTATTCACCCCCCTCTAGGTGATTTCACAAAATGCGGAGCTCATGAAGCCCGTGTTTCTATAACTGAATGCAAAGCAGGCGTTTCTACATTAGAATGTGAGGCTCGTGTTTCACCTCACAGACGCGACATTCAGCAATGCGAGATCCGCGTCTCCACTCAAAAACGTAAGTCTCGCGTCTTTGTGCCAAAACGCGAGACTCGCATCTCTTCTGCAGAAAACGAGCCTGCCGGCTTTGTTACCTTTGAATGGTTCATGAAGCTTCCTGCCGGCTCTATGGAGAAATGGGTCGATCTCGAGAAGCTCTTCCCTGATCAAGTTAAACACCACACCTCTGATCAAATAAGTACTTAAAGGGAACGCTGATCGCCCTATAAGTTTCCCGCGATGTTTATACTTCTTTAATCTTAGCAGGATTTTAGAAGTTATCTGTGGAATAACAATCCGGCGCCTTCGATGGCTAAAGATAGAGGAAAAAGTTGACTTTTAAGCCCAATGAAAAAATCCTCGACAACTCATCATGCTGAAGGGAATAGCATGGCTAGCCTAACTCAAACGGTAGTTGGTAAAGGCACATCAAATCCGTTGATAGCTAAAGGTTTGCTAAAAACCTTGAGGGACCTGATTACGCCTTCCCCTCTAAAACCCCTTACCAATTTTCATCCATGGAATGGTAGGACCACAAAAAGCCTGTGACTATTTCCTAGTGAAATAATCACAGATCAAACATGCCAAGTTAACATTATACCTCTGGCATATTCATTGTTAAGTTAACATTAAACCTCTAACAGTGATTTCCCTCAATTTTCTCAGTGGAATAAATTACAAATCGAACCTGTCATGTTAATATCACACCTCTGACAGTAAAACTTTGATGTATCCCAGGAGGTAAAACTTCAACTTGTCAATTCTTCTCAATAGAATGATAAGTCCACTCAAAATACTGTTATGTTCAAAATCACACCTCTAACAATAGACATATCCCAGTCAAGTTAACATTATATCTCTGACCAAACTTACTCAAATCGCAAGACAAATCCCGGTCAAGTTAACATCACACCTCTGACCAAAATTTCAACTTGTCAATTTTCTCCAATAGAATGACAAGTCCACTCAAATTACTGTTATGTTCAAAATCACACCTCTAATAGTAGACAAATCTTGGTCAAGTTAACATCACACCTCTGACCAAAATTTCAACTTGTCAGTCCTCTTCAATAGGATGGCGAGTCCACCAAACTGCGCAAATCGCGGAATATCCCGGTCACGTTAACATCACACCTCTGACCAAACTTGCTCAAATCGCAAGACATATTCCGGTCAAGTTAACATCGCACCCTAACCAAACTTGCTCAAATCGCAAGACAAATCCTAGTCAAGTTAACATCACACCTCTAACCAAAATTTCAACTTGTCAGTCCTCTTCAATAGGATAGCGAGTCCACCAAACTGCGCAAATCGCAGAATCTCTCGGTCAAGTTAATACCACACTTCTGACTAAAGTTGCTCATATCGCAATATAAATCGCTGTTAAGTTAACACTACACCTATGATAGCGATTCTATCGATTTTCCCACTGGAAATGAGACATTCAATGCCAAGTTAATATTACACCTCTGGCATCCATTTCATTATTACGTTAATACTACACCTATGAAAATGATCTTTCCTCGAGCTTTCTGTCCAAAGCCGAGATGTCAAATGCTAAGATAATATAACATCTCTAACATTTACCTCACTAATAAGTTAACATTACACTTATGATAGTGATCTCCTCAATTTTCTCAGTGAAAATGAGACCTTTCGATGCTAAGTTAAATATCACACCTCTAGCATGCATTTCATTGTTAAGTTAACATTACACCTACGACAATAATCTTCTTACTTTTGTACTGCTAAGTTAATATCACACCTCTAGCACACATCTTTATCAAGTTAATATCACACCTCTGATAATTTAATTTGCTCAAATTGCAAACCCAAACCCGTTACGTTAACATTACACCTCTGACGGTAAAAATCTTCATAGATCTTCAACAAATCCAATCCCACTTGTCATTCTCCCTAATAGAATGATAGGTCCACTTAAGTTGCGTAGATCACAAAATCAACGCTATGTTAATACCACACCTCTAACAGTAACTTTCATTCCATTGATTTCCAGCAGAGTACTAGTCATGTTAACACTAAACCTCTGACGATAGACTCTGGCATAATCCCCAGCGGATCAAACTCCAATTGTTATTCTCATCAATAGAATAGCAAGTCTACATAACATGTTCAAATCACAAGTCCTGATCTCACTGTCAAGTTAATATCACACCTCTGACAGTAACCTTCTCAAATTTTCCCAGTAGAGTTAATATCACACCTCTTGCAATTAAAACTCTTCTAAATAGGCTTTGAGCGTTACCTTCGCGTCTCAAGCATAGAGCTGTGACTCAACGAACTTAAGAGTCGAGTCTCAACAGCAAGTAAATGCTGCGTCTCTACAGTAATTGAGAGCTACGTCTTTACAACAATTGAGAGTCGTGTCTCAACTTTGGTGAAGTTCGCGCCTCCACTTGATCAGTGTGCCAGAACCACGTCTGTGAGAGCTACGTCCTCTCTCTCCCCCAATACAAAGAGTATATCTCTTCTACTATAATCAGTTCAATAATACACTGGTAAAGGCAATTGACAACTCCACCGGTTCAACAGTACACTGACAATCAAATTACAACGATCTTTCTTGGAGGCTTCAAGCAGTTCAATAGTACACTCACGAAGACCAGAATCCAGACAAGATCAAGCTCGAGACTGCCTTTCAGAAGAATGCCAGTCTGATTACAGGAAGTCCCGATTCAACTGAAGTCCAAAGTATTCTGAAATGCGTCTCAGTCAACCATGGAGTTTTAAAAACTTTGGAGGCGGTTCTGTAGGCTATCAAAAATTACTGAGACGCGAACCTCCCAGACGCGGAGATCGCGTTCCAGCCTCAGACGCGGACCTCGCGTTCCAATGTCAGATGCGGAGGTCGCCAGACACAGACCTCGCGTCCTTTGTCAGATGCGGAGGTCGCCAGACGCTCGCATTCCAATGTCAGAGGCGGATCTCGCATCCTATGTCAGATGCGGACCTCAGCCAACTCCACGTTTCAACTCAAACACAAGTCTGAGCAACTCCGCGTTCCAACACAGACGCGAGCCTGTGAGCTCCGCGTCTCAACATCAGAGTGCGGTCCGCGTCCAGCGCCAGACCCACATTTTTGCTATAACTGAGCCACGAACTAGGTCAGTTACACCCCGTTTTCTCTCCACATAATGGGGAATAACTTCCCATTATGAAGAGATTTAAGGAGTTGGTTACACCCCTCCCATTATGGAGAGATTTAAGGGGTTGGTTACACCTCAATTCCTCTATAAATAGCTATGAATAGTTAAAGAAGAGAGAGAACCTTGAGGAAGGGCTTGACGGGGACCAAAAAAAGAGGAGACCTCTCTAAGGGGATGTAAGGGGACCATGGAGGGGGACCTCTAAAAAGGGGTTGAAGGGGAGAATCCGGGTGAAGGAATCTAAGAAGCCATAGGCAGGAGGGAGAGCTACCTCGCCAGAGTTCGGTCTTGAAGCGCTTGAAGCCTAGAAAGAGTTTAACTCTTTCTGTTAACTTATTGAGTTCAAATTCTTTAAATCTCTTTGAGATTCTATTACTGATAGGAGCTGTGCTACTCTACCAGTAGATCCAAAGAGCGGATCCACAAGAGAAACTTGACGTTCGGCCAGTCAACGGAGAACAAGACTCACTCTCCACCACCAAGTGCAGAACCCAGCTTTAAATAAAGAGGAGAATCAATCAAGACATTCTCTCTCTTTTGTAATCGGATTGTATTCGTTGTAATCTTCTATTCAATTAAAAGAATTTTGCAATTGTGATTTTTCCGACGCGAACATGTAGATCCCCTAATGACGCAAAGGTGCAATGGACCTGCCCACCCCACTGGCGCAATAGGCCCCTGTGAAGCTAATGTTGGGCTCTCAAGAAATTTGACAGTGGTGCTCCTTATAATTGTTGCTCGCCTGTTACACGGTGTAGAGGAGTGACCGACTACAGTTGGTACTTCACATAAGTCCGTACTTCACATAAGGCGTGCGGCTCTCACGCATGGTACTCCTTGTAATGGGCGCTCGCCTTTTCACGGTGTAGAGGAGTGACCGACTGCAGTTGGTACTTCACATAAGTCGGTACTTCACATAAGGCGTGCGGCTCCCACGCAGTGAAGAGTTGGATCTCGATGGAGCATTTGATCTTCCAGTGTGAAGATAGTTGAGCTTGCAGGGAGAATCTTTGTTCGAGAGGGGGATTGTTGGGATTTGGGTCGAACAAATAGTTCTCGCATCGGCTAGACGTGGGATGATCTTGGGTATATAAGGATTTGAGCAATTCCACCTAAAAGGTTAGTCTTTGGGGATGGTGTCCCAAGTCCTTCAAGTTATTGCAATTAGTTCTCATCCTGTGATCATCTTATGATAACCTGAAACTATATTGCTAGACAATAATAGATAAACATAAAACATGCAAGATAATTTTAAAAAAAATTGTTGTAATATACTTATAATTATGTACAATCAGTTTGTACCATCTGCTCTGCTCGTATTGTTACCATGATGATTCCTGTCCTAGTATTTCCCAACACATAATATGACTTGTGTGTTGTGCGCAGGACAACAGCCCCTCTGAGGAATCCGCTCACCAGGCGGAGACTGAATACAGCCGGAGATGTACCCAACACGACAAGAACAGAGAAAACAATAGAGAAAAGCAATCAACGCAATATTTAACGAGGTTCGGCAACATGCCTACGTCCTCGGGGCAAGGGAGAGAGATTTTATTGATTCAACAATCAATACAAACTAATACAGAGGGAAACTTGAGGAGATTCTTGGGGATACAATACATGATGGCTCTAGCCCTTATTTATAGCCATAGAGTCCCTGGATTTAAGAAAACCCAAATTGAATTCTATCCCAACCATAAAAGGAAATCCGAATCCTAAAAGGCAGCAGAAAACGCGTCTTTCGGTCGACCGGCCGGTCGACTGACCCATGCCACTGTCGACCGCGCCAGTCGACCGGGCCCAACCGAGAGCAGCCTACTTTCAGTCGGTCGACCGGGCCGATCGATCACTCTCTTCCACGGTCGATCGGGCAGTCGACCGGGCAAACCTTGTACGCATCGTGCACGCCGGTCGAGCGGGCAGTCGACCGGCCTCCTCCACCAGTCGACTGGGCGGCCGACCGAGAGCACAATCTGGCCTACTCCAATGCGTCATTTCTTACTCCTTGATTTTCGATCTCTGTGCTAACTTTCTCTACTCCTCTATCTCCTCTCTCCCTATAATTCTCCACCTCGGTGAAATTTTCCAAATCTGAGCCGCTCTCTAACGAACTCCAGTCTACCACCTAGCAAAATCGACACACGTTCTCGGCGAAATCGACACACGATCTCGACTTGCGCGCTCCGGACGAAATCGACACACGATCTAGGTGAAATCGACACACGATCTTGGCTTGAAATCTGTAGCTCAGCTATCAACTGGGATGCACCACACATATCTTCCCTACACTTCACCTTAGGAGAACTTTCATACATGCCGATCACCGAACATGTCTCCTACTCTGCAACTACATGACCTCACGAAGAACTCATCATGAGTCAACACTGACTCTCCAATTGACTGGCTCTATCCAATCTACATGTCTTCAGCTGACGGTCCAACCAAGTCCGAGTAGAGCACACCGAACACCATCATCGGCTTCAACAAACTGAATGCACACCCCTCCTATGCAAGCTCATCCATCTTCTCACCAGAAAATCAACTGTTCATCGAGATCACAATACCTCACCGCTACATGATGCCCAACTAGCCACAACACTTCACCTCTACGTGAAGTCTCTCCATCTCTACGTGAAGTTCCAATCGACTTCTCGAGAACCCAAACAGCTTCATACGGGTTGCATCACCAAATATGGCTACGCCTTTATGGCTGCCTACATACCTTACCCAAAGGATCAAGCCAACTGTACATTCTAATGAGCTCCATCAAGCTCAAGCACTTGTACATGAATCTTCAGCAGCGAACCTATCTGGCTAAGTCATATAAACCTCCTCACGACCATCATGGAGAACAACGGCCTTCAACTTGAGCTTGTTGCAATCACAAGCTTGAGATTCATGCTTCTTTACCCACGATAGTGGTTTTACCTTGGTTTCAATGGCTACAAACAACTCGACATTCTCATCAATGTCTTCAACCTATTCAGTATCAACCCTGACTACATGATCTCCACTCGGTGTCACATCCAGTGAAGTCTTCACTGATACCGAACCAACTGGAGATGGTGGAGTAGCATCAACCTCCACCCGATGTGATACTTCCTTTGTCTCCGTCCTCTCCACCTGCTGAGAGACGGTAGACTTCAACACTGAAGTCTCATCAAATGTGACATGCCTACTCAACACGATCTTCTTATTTTCGGGGTCCCATAACCTGTAGCCTTTCATATTCCTTTTGACACCCAAAATACAAACCTCTTTGCTCGCGGATTCACCTTGCCATCCTTAACACTGAAGTAGGTCGGACTTTCAAATTCCCGCAGCAAATCATGATCTTAAGCAGCTTTTTCAGACCAAATTTCCAATGGAGTTTTACCTCCTATCGCAATCGATCCATTTATGAGATGGCTAGCATACACAATCGCCTCAGCCCAAAACGATTTGTCTAATCCTGCATTAGACAATAACCACTGAACCTTCTCCAGTAAGGAACTATTTACTTTCTTAGCCAACCCATATATACCTTTTGTGAAGTGAGTACTAATATCGGTGTTCTGGCCAAATCGTAGGAATTGGTTCATGTCTCTTCTAATATTACCAATCTGTAGCTCCTTGATCTTCCTACCTATCTGCTTCTCCATTCTTCCTCTCCACTTCACCAATATATCTAGGGCTTCACACTTTTGTCTCTGGGATATATCCAACAATGCCTAGATAAACTATCAATAAAGGAGACAAAGTACCTGTGACCCCAAGCGATGCAGTTTTAGCAGGTCCCCAAATGCTTACGTGAACACAATCAAGAAGATCTTCTGAGCGGTGAGTACTGGTGCTGAATTTTACCTTCTTCTTGTCCAGATTGCTGTGTTCACCTTCCAAGTTGCAGGTAGCAGCACCTTCCAATGATCCCTTCTTTGCAGGAGCTTGCAAAGACTTTTCACCTCCATGTCTGACCTTCACCTGCCAGATCTTTGTGCAACCATCATCTGAAGAACTAGAAGTCTCCACCTGACCTGTAACCGTATTACCCTTCAAGTAGTAGAGATTGTCCCGATGGACGCCCTTCATCACCACCATCGAGCCTTTGATCATCTTGAGAACACCATCTCGTATAGATATCACAAGGCTCAATGCTTCCAAAACCCCAACAGAGATAAGATTTCTTTTGAGTTGAGGTACATACCTCACCTCCTTCAATTCTCGTACTATCCCATCATCCATCTTGATACGGACTGTATCCATCCCTTCTATATTACACGGATGATCATCACCCATGATTGTGTAACATCCATCTAGCTTCTCAAAACTAGAAAATCAGGCCCTGTTCGGGCACACTGATGGGTGGCTCCGGTATCTAAGATCCACTCAGCATTGTCTGAGTAATCAACAGTTGGATTAGTAACAAAGAGAGAATACCGATGAGTCTTCATCCGATCCATCCGCCTGTGCGAGATTCGCCTCGGTGTTTGACTCTACCTTCTTACCTTTAGCCTTCAGATAATCAACTTTTCAGTGCCCTAGCTCCTTGCACAAGGCGCACTGATTCCTCTTCAGATCTTTGAAGCCTGATCTGGACTTCGATCTTCCCTGATCATCTCTTCCCTTCCTATTGGAACTTCTGCCTCTTACCGCCAATGCCTCTGTTGTTGTGCTTTCCGACGAAGACAATCTATCCTGTCTTCTTATTTCATAACTCACAAGAGCGACAGACACCTCACTGTAGTTAAGAGATTTTCTTCCATTGAGCAATGTAAGAGTAAAGGTCTCATACTCTTTCCTAGGAAGAGAATTCAATAGGATTACCGCCTTATCCTCTTCATCGATCTCTACATCCACATTAACTAGATCTGTAAGAAGCTTCGTATAGCGATTCAAGTGTTCATTGATGGAGCATCCTCTTTGCATCTGAAAACCATAAAGCTTACTCTTCAACTGCAATCACAATTTTATGCTTTTCGTCAGATACTTCTTCTCCAGGATCTCCTACAGCTGCCTCGCAGATGTCTCATGCAACACCTGATACTTGATGCCATGTATCAAACAAGACCTGATCAAGCCACAAGCCGAACGGTTCATCTTGTCTCAATCTTCTTCCGTTGTTGTTGCGCGCTTCTTCTCTAACCGTAGAGTATCTTCGAGGTTTGATGCCGTCAGCGCATCCATCACCTCACACCTCCACATACCAAAGTTGTTCGTGCCGTTGAACTTTACCATATCAATCCTCGGATGTGGATTCATGGATCTCACCGACGTACTTTCTCCAGCCATCTTCTCAACTGATTCCTCAAAGCAATGCGGAAACAAACGGAGTTAGATAAAACAAACTAAATAATGACAGGATCTTTACCTCCACGCGAAACCCTCGAAGAGTTTCCAAAACTATCTACTCCTTCGAATTGATTCCTCGAGCAATCTACACACTGTTTTGAGATCGACACACGATCCTACAAACAGTCCCAACACTGCTCTGAGCTCGACACACGATCTCCGTCAAACAGCAACTAATGCCCTTGAATCAACAGATGATCTCACGCCAACCTGGGATGCTCTGATACCAATTGTTGTGCGCAGGACAACAACCCCTCTGAGGAATCCGCCCATTAGGCGGAGACTGAATGCAGCCGGAGACGTATCCAACACGATAAGAACAGATAAAATAATAGAGAAAAGCAATCAACACAATATTTAACGAGGTTCGGCAACGTGCCTATGTCCTCGGGGCAAGGGAGAGAGAGATTTTATTGATTCAACAATCAATACAAACTAACACAGAGGGAAACTTGAGGAGATTCTTGGGGATACAATACATGAGGGCTCTAGCCCTTATTTATAGTCACAGAGTCCTTGGATTTAAGGAAACCCAGATTGAATTCTATCCTAACCAGAAAAGGAAATCCGAATCTTGAAAGGCAGTAGAAAACGCGTCTGTCGGTCGACCGGCCGGTCGACCGACCCATGCCACGGTCGACCGCGCCGGTCGACCGGGCCCAACCGAGAGCAGCCTGCTTTCAGTCGGTCGACCCGCCGGTCGACCGCTCTCTTCCACGGTCGACCGGGCAGTCGACCGGGCTAACCTTGTGCACGTCTTGCACGCCGGTCGACCGGGCAGTCGACCGGCCTCCTCCACCGGTCGACCGGGCGACCGCCCGGGAGCACAATCTGGCCTGCTCCAATGCGCCGTTTCTCGCTCCTTGATTTTCGATCTCTGTGCTAACGTCCTCTGCTCCTCTATCTCCTCTCTCCCTACATTATGCAATGATCAATTTTCCACCATTTTGTTCTCTTATTGTCAAGGATTATGTACAAAGTTCACATTTAGACAAGTTGATCACCTTCTTTACGAAAGGTGATTTGAGCAATCTCTTTGCTGTCGATTCTCGAAGAGGGAATTGATGAGAGGAACCCCCTACCAGCCAAATTAGGCTGGGCCCAGCTAGATTCATTGAATGTGTTGTGAATCTCTCAGATACATTCTTCCTTGTAACTGTTTAACAATTCAGCAAATATGTTTTAGATTTGGTAATTTTTCAAATACATGAATCAAATGCAAGAATATTGTAGTGAAAAGACAAATGCAAGAATATGATCTAACTGAACCATCAAGTTCGTCTATGCATTGAAACGGCTGATACCGCTGACCCACGGACATAAAAATATAACCCATTGTCCTACCAAAAACTACCAATATAAATAAATAAAATAAATTAAAAAAAAAAAAAAAAAAAAAAACCTGTAGAAACCTCTACCAGATGCCGTGGATGGGCCGTAAATAATTCTAGGAATCACACCCATTTCTGTATCAAGTCTTTATATATAAAGAAGCTTCTCTTCTCAGAATGCCAAGTCTGTTCCAAATTCAAGACTCCGTCCATCCCTCCATTCAGACAGGTTTACATTTCGAAAGAGCAGAAATCCTCCAAAACAACCTCCAGCACTTCCAAATAGCCGTGAGATTGGCCTCAATGAGCCCCGACTACCTAGCAATTAGGGTTGCTTTCCTACAGACCATGATGAAGTTAGATCCCAAGGAGAAGACCACTGTTGTAAGTACAAGGAGGCTGCCCACATGGCTTTCGAGTGCGGCAAGATGAGTACTAGGATAACATTACGTGCATCCTGGCTCATGGATGGTATGGGGCAGAAACTGCCGTTATCAAAGGATTTTCGAAACCTGCAACGTCCCAAAATGTTGTGCTGCATCTAGAGTAGTCCCCATCTGTTCAATAGATTTTTCCCCCCCTTTTGCGCGGGGTTTTAAGCCCAACTCATATATGATTTGTATGCATGTATATTACTATTAAAATGCAAAGGTAACAAGCCGTGCATGATATGGATGTAAATTGTTAGCTATTTATTATCAGTATCTATACACCTTTTAATTCTATCATGATCTGGATTATTTGTGAGGCGGATTTGCAATTGGCTATATAGAAATTGATGTTCTCATAAGGTTTTCTTTGTGCATGTATAGATTAAATTGGAGGGTTTACGTGAGATACATCAGGATGTCTACTGTTAATGTTTTTGGTTTTTGAAATATTCTCTGGCAATTTAGGATTATACCCGATTTCAGCTATATACTGATCATCTGCGTTGTTCTTAATGTTGCGCAATTGATATGCTTTGATACCAATTGTTGTAACAAATCGGCGCTATGACACCAATTGTTACTTCCGGGATCGAAGTTTGCGGAAGGGCAATATGATGATACTTGTAAAAGAAAACTGTTATAAAACAAACTAGCAATCTCTAGACAAAAGAGTAATAAGAAATAACACGAAGATTTAACGTGATTCGGCCAAACTTGGCCTACTTCCACAGGGAGAGAACTTGAGAGAGCTTTATTAATAAACTTGATACAAAGAGATCTAACATTCCTCTTGATGCAACAAGAGTCTTCACCTTCCTCTTGAATTTAGACCTAGATTACAAGAGTATACATTATCTCTATGTACTTTCATCTTGCTCCTCTCTTTATTGACTTTCTTGGTGTTCTCTTCTCTCTTTTTTGGCTTTCTTGTTGTTCTCTATATTTTTTTGTGCCTTGTCTGTTACTGCTTTACTTGATACAGAGAGAGTCTCACTTGATCACTTTTAGAAGTGGATCAAATGCAAGTCAAATAGATTTCTTTTTAACTAAAAAAGTAGATAGAGGTTGTTGTATGAATTGTAAGTTAGTACCGGGTGAGAGTGTAGTAACCCAACATAAACTTTTAATTTTAGATGTTCGGATTAGAAAGAGATTTAGAAAGATTAAACGTATGTTAGATCCTAAGATTAAGTGGTGGCGGCTAAAAGAAGGTAACCAAGGAGTTTTTATAGATGAGTAATACATGAAGTAGATTGGAAAGCCCAAGATGATCCCAATACAATATGGAACAAAATTGCTAGCTGCATTAAAAGAGTAGTTAAAGATGTACTTGGTGAGTCACGGGTGGTGCTCGATCATGTAAGGACACATCATAGTGGAATGAAGAGATAAAAACTGTCATTAAGATCAAACGAGACTCTTATAGAGATTTGAAGAAAAATTATGATGGAGTAAGTTTTAAGAGGTATAAGCTAGCCAAGAAGGAGGCTAAAAAAGTTGTTCAGAATGCAAGAGCTAAAGTGGACAAAGAAGTGTGTGAGAAGTTGAACACCAAAGAGGTTGAAAGGATATATATATAATTGCTCGAATAAGGGAGAGAAAGACTAGAGACTTATATACTGTGAGATGTGTCAAAGATGAGAATCAGAAGATTTTAGTTCGAGATGAAGAAATTAAAGAAAGATGGAGAGAGTATTTTGACAAATTGTTCAATGGTAATTCTACTCAAGACTTAGATAACCTTACCATTCAGTGTCAGGATATGAACCATAGTTATATGCACAGAATTAAGGAATCTGAAGTTAAAGAGGCCTTGAAGAGGATGAAGTTAAGGAAAGTTGTTGGCCCGTATGGAGTTCCTATTGAGGTATGGAGATGCTTAGGAGAGGTGGGCGTGATATGGCTGACAAACCTCTTTAACAAGATCTGCCTAATTAAAAAGATACCCAATGAGTGGAGGAAGAGTACCTTAGTACCTCTCTATAAGAATAAGGGTGAAATCCAGAGTTGTTCAAACTAACCTGGAATAAAACTTATATGTCATACCATGAAGCTTTGGGAAAGGGTAATTGAACACAGGTTAAGGCAGAATGTTACAATATCAGAGAAGCAGTTTGGGTTCATGTCGGGGCGATCGATGACAGAGGCTATTCATTTGCTTTGACAACTTATAGAGTGATTTCGAGAGACGAAGAGAAATTTGCATATGGTCTTTATTGATTTAGAAAAAGCTTATGATAAGGTGCCAAGAGAGGTATTATGATGGACATTGATGAAAAAGGGAGTCCCCATCAAATATATTGATATAATCAAGGATATGTACGATGGAGTAGTGGTAAATGTTAGAACTTGTGGAGGCATAACAAGTGATTTTTCTATCACAATGGATTGCATTAAGGATCTGCATTGAGTCTATTCTTATTTGTCATAGTGATGGATGAGCTCACTAGAGCTATTCAGGATGAGATACCGTGATATATGCTATTTGCTGATGATATTGTCCTATTTGAGAGAGCTGGGGTAAATGCCAAATTCGAGTTATGGAGGAAAACTCTAGAATCTCGAGGTTTTAGATTAAGTAGGGTCAAAATAGAGTATATGGAGTGTAAATTCAGTAAATAGGGAATTTGAGATTATAGTATTGTGAGATTAGATGAACAAGAAATACTGATGAGCAGTCATTTTAAGTACTTAGATTCTATTATTCAAAAGGATAGGGAGATTGATAGTGATGTCAACCATAGGATCCAAGCTAGTTGGTTGAAATGGAGGAGCGCAACAGGAGCTTTATGTGATCGTAACATTCCGTTATGGTTGAAGGAAAAATTTTATCAGACTTATATTAGGCCAGCTTTGTTATATGACACAGAATGTTGGGCTATAAAGAGACATCATGCCCATAAGATGATGAAAAGGGGAACACCTAGAGGGGGGGTGAATAGGTGTTTGTGCTAATCTAAAACTAAATGCAAAACTAAGTGCGCTAAATGCGGAAGCTAATGCAAATTTTGCAACACACTTAGTACAATCAACAAGTGTAGCCGAATTCCCCGTGAAGGGCTCTGGACTAACTCCTCTTTATTCCCCTTGAATGGGTTGAGGTGCTATGTGAAGCTCTTGTTGATTAGGTACAAGTGAGGCACACACAAACAACCAAGCATATAAGTAATATAGCAATATGAAATAATACAAGGCAACACAAGCAATATATGATATGTATGATATGGCAATGAGAATAATGCTTTGCACAAATGTAAAGAGAGAGAGTTTAGAGACAAGTGGATCAAACGCAAAGTCCAAGATATGTTTCGAGGTTCGAGCACCCTTGCTCTACATCCCCGCCTACACCACCGTGTAGGATTTCCAATCCACTATACCGTCCACCGAGGACTCCCACCGAGGAATCCTTCACCGAGAAGGATTTTTACAACAATGGAGTACCTAACTCCTCTCTCAAACAACCACCTCACAACCGAGGGGTAGGCCCGTAGCCAATACAACACCCAATCCACCTCACACTTGAGGGATACAAATCAACAACCAACTCCACCTCACCAAGAGGGAGTAAACACCAATCTCCACCTCACAATAGAGGGAGCAAACAACAACCCAAATGACAACCTCAACCTCTACCAAAGAGGGAGCAACCAAGAAATCAAGGGTTTACAATAAGTGGTCTCTTTCAACCACAAACCTCTTTCCTTTTTCCACAAATACAAGATCCTAATAGAATAGGATAGAAGATATAGCTCAAGTGTGGAAAACACAGGTGTTTTGATCAAAGAAAATCTCTTGGGAAAATACCAAAATGATATGGAGATAAAGAACAAGAAATTAATTCCCAAAAACTTGTTTTCTTTGAAAATAACAAAACACTTAAAAACAATTAAGATTGATCTTTTGGCACTTAAAACTCTTTTGAAAACTCTTTTAAAACACTGAAGAAGTCAGGAAAAATTTGCTCTAAAAAACTTGGCCAAAAACCCAAAGAGATGGGGCTTTTATAGGCCCATCAGAAAACTAGCCGCTAGAGCTGAGCTGGCAGCTCTGACAGGCAACGGTCGACCGGCCCGGTCGACCGCCAACGGTCAGAAATATGACCGTTGGGCAACTGCGGTCGACCGGCCCGGTCGACCGAAACAAACAGAGAGCACTGTAAGTGCCCCGGTCGACCGGCGCGGTCGACCGTCCCAGTGCCTCCAAACGTGCACAGATTTGTGCACGTCGGTCGACCGGCCCGGTCGACCGACTTCTGCCTAGTCGACTAGGTCAGTTGACTTAGTCGACTAAATAGAAGCCTGGAACAGAAACTGGGTCAGAAAAACTGGGAAAATATTTTTCTAAAAATCTTTTAACACTTTTAAAAATCACCAAAATAGTTTTATCATTTTATATGGAAACACACACTTGTGATAAAAATTTCAAGACATATAACAATCATATCAATTCATTTTTGTGTCTTGCCAATTTTATCAAAACCAACACTTGTATTTTATCAAACTTGATTTTTCAACACATGAATAGGGACATCAAAATAAGCTTGTATAGGAAGTTAAAACCATGTATGTATATCTAGAACATATCTAATATACATAAAAACTATTTAAGCTTGTTTTGATCTACTATTCATGAAAACCAAAATCCAAAACATAAATCTTTTGTGTGTTGTGTGCACTTGAGCATATCAACTATACTAAACTTTACAAATGGATCTAAAACACACTATCTAAACTATGGATACCTAAGTCTTCTTGACGATCTTCATCTTCAAGTAGACTTGCTCCAAAACTCCATCCATGGGCTAGGCAATGTGTGATCTTGACGCTTTGGCCCTGGAATCATCATGAAAAGCTTCTAAACACCTTGTTGAAGCTAATCACCAACTAATATCTTGGTTAATGATCTGAAACTTAAACAACACAAGATTATTAGTAAACATAACTACATGAGTTAATCATCATCAAAACTAGAGTGGAAGGCCTTTGGGCCAACAATCTCCCCCTTTTTGATGATGACAAAACTCATGGAGTTATATATGCATGGATTAAAGTTAAGCTTCAAAGAAGCTCCCCCTTAACTCATGCATAGACATAAATAATAAGATATGGAAATGAAGCACATGAATATGTATGCAAGTATGGAGATAAAACATGCAACAAGCATAAATCAAAATCTTTTTCTCCTATTTGCAATACAAAAACATATATGCATAAATAACAAGGAAGACAAATACTTCTCCCCCTTAAGTAATGAAAACATGCATATAAACTCAAATACTTCTCCCCCTTTTTGTCAATCATCAACAAAGGGTTCAAAGTAAAATCAAATCAAACAAATTTTTCTCCCCCTTTTTGTCAAACAAAAAGATCAAGAAGGGGTTAAACAATCCAAACAATAAAATGAGGGGTGAAAATCTTTCTCCCCTTTTAAGTCAATCAAAACAATAAAACAATGTTCTCCCCCTTTTGTCTAAAACAAAAACAAGGTCAATAAGGGGTGACTATGAATAACATGATATCAATAGATAAATATGTCAATGAAGCATCTTGATATCAATTGAAAATAAACAAAGATCAATAGATGTTATATGCTATATATATTCATGAAGAGGAAGACGCTAAGTTAGCTTCCCTACACATATGCATTACATGAAAGAGGGATGTTAAGCCCTAATTCACATAACACACACTATGTAATGCATAAGAGGAGATATGAAGCTCCCCCTACACACGTGTACCACCTAACGAAGAGATGTTAAGCTCTTCAATACAAGATACACTCATCATGAATCTATATGCATATAGTCAATACAAATCAAAACTTTTGTATTTTTCTAAAAAAAATTTTTAGATACCAATTTTAAGCAAAACACATGAAACCAATTGATATTAAACATAGTAAATTTGGATGTCTAAACAAAATTTTGATACCAATTGTAAATAATTTTCATATTAAACATATGATACCAATATGAAATTTTCAATCATAAAGTAAGGGAGTGGGAAACAAATACCAATTGAAGAATCACCAATTGAAAGACAAAATTAAATTTTCTCCCCCTTTATGAAATTCCAACTAAAATGATGCATGGGCTTGATTCCAATTTAAAAATAATCAATTAAAACAAAATTGAAGCTCAAGCACTAGCATAAACACGATTTTGTGAAAGATTTATATCTTAAGCACAAATATATGTGTATGAAATAGAATGAGTACCAATCACCAATAGATGATACCAATTGAAAGAGTTCAATGATACCAATTGACATAGCAATAAGTTCAAGTGTATACATCATATTACTATACCTCCCAATCAAGGTTCAAGTTTTAAATGATTTTCATTTTAAAGCATACAAGACCATGATCTCCCATCCATCCGCCCATAGATGGTAGGGGTTTTCAAAAATAGATTTGAAAATAAGCTTAGTTTGAAAATCACTACCAAATTGAAGAATACGAACTAGTCAAATGGAAAAACTTTTAAACTAGTACGAAATCCTTCAAGTAAGGAATAAACTAAAAATAATTTTCATAAAAACATGAAATCCACATGATAATCAACACTCTAATCTAATTGAGCACAATTTTGACTCATGAAAACAAAACATGAGCAAGAAATAAATGTGAGAGTACAAATAAAGTGTGAATATCATAATCACGAAAATATTCAATTAAGCTCAATTATTCCTTAATCATGAAAACACGAAAATCATCAAAGCTTATTTAATCTTCATGGCATATGTATGTCTAATACAAACTAAAATATACATACATATCCAAAACACAACGAGTCCACAAAATATATGCATTAAGGCACGTGGCTCAAAAAGGATAAACATGTATATCTAATAGTTTGGACAAGATAGACATATACATTAAGTTAAACAATTAAACACAAAATCAAGAAAAACTAAATCTTCATCAAAACAAATTTCATTTCAAGGTATATGTATGAATTGTCAACATAATAAGTATACATACATATCCCTAAACACAATTGAGTCCATATATATAGATTTGCATGAAAGGCAAATGACTCGAGGGGTATACATGTATATCTTAAAGTTTGGCAATACAAACATATACATGAAGTGAAAAACTCATAAAACAAATTCAAAAATGAGAATACAAGTTTAAAATGTATGAATCATCAAAACTAGACTATACTAGCACATTTAATGGGTTCAAATAAGCATTCAACTCAAACATATATAGATTTATTTGTGGCCCACTATATGTACAAGTATAAATCCTAGTCTTAATGAAAAAATAACATCTAAACAAGTAATCTTAACTAGAAGCATCAAAACACAATAAAGAAATCATCATAATAAAACTAAAACATGATTACTATGTAAATTCACATGTATTAGATTCATGAAGTACATTATAGCTTAAACAAACGGTGAGAACACAAAGTATGGGTCCATATAAACATGGGTGTCTCAAAATGCTATACATGCATGTCAAGGATCTAATAAATGTGATATTTACACACTAATCCATAGACAATGAAAACATGCTATGTAATACCCAGTTCCCGGAATACGTACTTAGTTGCGTATTCAGTTTTTTGATCGTATTTTTCGATTTACTTCTTGTATTTGACCGATTTTAGTTTTAAATATCATTTTCTAATATTTTATATTTTCTAGGATTTTCTGGAATTTTCTCGAATTAAATTGAAAATCTTCAAAACCGGTGTCGACCAGTACCGCTGATCGATTCCCAGATTTTTAATTTACAGACAGATTAGAATTTCTCGAAGAGTCTTTAGATATTTCCTCTTAGAATCATATTTCCTACCTAAATACTTTTTCTGAGGATTTTATGAATTTATGAAAATTCCACCGGAGTCGGTATCGGCCAGTATCCGAGATTTTTAATTTCAAAACGATAAATTATTTCTTCAAACGAATTTCACCATGAGTCTTAGAATATTATTCTTGATTTTTGGTAAATTTTGCGAGTCGTTCCGAGATACTTGATTTCGGGACGATTTCGGTATTTTTTCGAAATGTTTTCCGCATCCACGACTCAAACCCGGGAATCAGCCTTTCAACAGTTTCACTTTTGAGTCCAAGAAAATATCTTCCCTCTTTATTTTCTTTTCCTTTTTCCTTTTTTCTTTCTTTCCTTTTCCTTCCACCACAAGTTACAAACTTCTCCAATCTTCTCCAACTTTCCACCACAAATATCTCTTCAAAATATCTCCACCACAAACAAAATATCCAACCTCTCAAGCTCTCTCTCTCTTCCATGGCCGGCCATGAGTGGCCAAGAGAAACACCTCACCCCTTTTATTTACACAAAACCCCCTCTCTAAATTCTTTTTACATCTCCTTCATACTTCATTCAACTATAAAAGGTTTTCTTCCTTCTTTTCTTTTCATTATCTTCATTCTCCACCAAGAAAGCCTTCACCCTCACCAATTCCTCCTTCATCTCCACCACAACCACAACCACTACAACCTCCTACCTCCATCTTCTTCCTCCTTCAACTCCATTAAACCAACTACAAACCACAAACCACCACCAAAGCCTTTACCTTCTCCAAACAACAACCACCACTCCATCATTTTCTTGAAGGCCGGCCACCTCCTTTGGATTGGGGGCTGCGCTCCTCTTCATCATTGGCAAGACCTTAAGGCCGGTACCCTCCTTTTGGATTGGGGCCGAGCTTTCTTCGTCGGTAATATCACCGTAGATCATTCCGGTAATTGTTCGCGATTATTCCGGTGATCGTTTTAGTGATATTCGGCGACAAAGATCATTTCGGACGCATAAAGCTTCAAGTATCGATTTTAGGTGAGTAACTTTACTCACCAAGACATGGACTTGTAAACTCAATTTTATTATTGCATTTTATGTCGTGCGGTGTGGCTGTACTGTTAGACGCGGAGTTACCTCCTGCGTCTAGGCATTTCCTTAACGCGGCCTTCGCGTTATTGTATCGATGCGACGCAAAGCTAAAGCTCGCGTCTGTGTTCTATTTATATTGACATGACGCGGAGTTATACTCACGTCCGCGTTTTCCTCATGCCCTGATTTAAACGCAGGTCACGAGCCTCGCGTTTTGATACCTTCGTGACGCGATTCCCGCGTCTGCTACTTTCGCGTCTGCTATGCCCATGTCGATGTTCTTCTTGCATTAACGCGACGCAGAACCCATGTCCGCGTCCGCGTTCACCTCGCGTCCTGACTTGAACGCAGACCTCGCGTTTGCGGCACCTTTGCGATGCGAACCCCGCGTCTGCTATTTTCGCGTCTGCTACTCCCAGACGAATATCACCTCTTGTCATGCTGTCTCTTGACACCAGACATGATACACTTGACTCTTATAATTATCACCATAATGGGAATGATAACCGGACATCATGCTTTACCAACTTGATTTACATGATAGTACGAATTGTACTCCTAATACTCCTGACTTGCTCCTGCTCATTCCCGAAATCTGATAATTATTTAAAGAACTCGTAAAATGAGACAACTTGCATCGGGTCGGGGGAAATATGCGGCTATCAATATATGTTCGTGTTTACAGTGGTATTAGGTATGTTGTGCAACTAAACTATCCGGTCTGACCTGTGGGCCTCCAGGCGACCGAGGGGAGTGCTGGCTCCCTCTTCCTGATACCATCATGATAAAGGCATACATAAGTCCCTCCTGATAGGCCTTGCGGCTGGTTCCGTCACCAAGCAACGGAACACCCTGGACCGTGGTCCCGGGCAAGCACGGGACCCACTGTAAACATAGTTCATTGATACCCCCGCTGGTTTCCAATAACAACCTTGCTTTACTCGGATATGGATCTATGTGCGCTGGGACGCTAGTTCACATAGCTAGATATCAAAGTAAGACAAGTAATAATAATAAAAGACGCTAACTGTGGATCCGTTGTACACGCCTGGATTACGGGGACATGAGATAAAGGTATATAGATGAGGGTTTCCTTGTTTGGATTATTCCTTCGAGGTACTAGTCTCATAGAGCCGTAACCTAAACTTGTACAACGTCTTTTCAACTCTAAATTGTTGTGCTTCCATTACTTGCTGGCTGAATATTTATTATACTGTTCCAACTCTCCTGCTCTTGTCTCTTTGCCACTCGGCTGTAACCTGATCATTTGTTTGGGAGGTCCTGACTCCCTTGAATTTGTATGTTCAGGTTCCGGAGCTTGGATTGAAGTGGAGCCATCCACAGAAGATCAAGCTTTCCTTGTTGAGCAGGCCGGCTAGTTTGATTTCTCTCGTGCCAGACTTTTCTCTTCGACTCACGGGATCCTCATCCAACTCGTGAGCATCTTGTGTTCATATTGTAAATCGTACTTTTGAACATGGTTGTGATATAAGACACATGTATTGTGTAATAGTATATCATATCCTGTGATAACTTTGTAATTTGTACTTCTTAAGTTGGCATATGAATGAATACCACGCTTTGTAGTACTCTGATTCTTGCTTGTACTAATGCTTAGCGTATATACGTGAGGGTATTTCTGACCTGCGTATATACGTCGCAGTGACGTCCCCGTACCGTGGGATCGGGGCGTTACATGCTATAAAACATCAACGATATGAAATACAAAACATATATGATCAATATGTACATGCATGTGCATTAGATCTAGGTCATACAAATTAGTTTAAGAAATATAAGTCCATATAAAACATGGATGTTTCAACCAACTAATAAGTATAACACTAATCTAATTAACGTGGCATATTCAAGATGATCACTAAACATCAAATCATGCTATGAAAGATAAACATGGAAAGCATGTAAACATAAGGAGTTAGAGATTCGATACCAAAACCAATGAGGGCACCGCTCTATTTCTCCAAAACAAAGGTGGTCCTCTCCACCAAACTTTCCCTTGAAAGTGATGCATCCATTTGATTTCCTTTAAGCTTGGAACGCATCCACTCCAAGGTGTCATCACTCTCACGTCATGTGAGAGCCCACACCTACATCAAAAACAATAGGAGGGGTGGTCTTTGGTACCCATATCTTCTTGGGTCCATGGGGGTTAGTACCTTCTCTAACCCAAACAAACTTCTTTGCTAAATTAGAAACATGTATTCTATCAAAATAAAATTTAGCAAGATGGCCTTTTCAGCCACAATGTGTACATGTGTACACATGAGCATACATGTGTTGATGGTGTCCGTGTGGAGCATGTGTATGCCGTGGAGGGTGTGCATGCATAAAAGTTGGAACTTGTTTCTTACGAACCAAGGTTTCCAAGCGTGTGTGGTTCATGGCACATTGGCTCATAGTGGAGCCCAAACAATCAACCTTCATCATTAATCTTAGAAGAAGAAGTGTGGCATGCAATAGGTGGAGTGTGTGATACTACCCTAGCATGGCAAACATGAGCATCAATCTTATTTTGTAAAGCAACATTTTTCTTTAAACAAATATCTAAATCATTTGAAATGGAAATAATTTTATTTTTCAAATCAACATTCTCTTTTAAAACAAAATCAATTTTAGAAGACAAGTTTTCATTTTTCTTCAAAATAACATGGCAATCATTTTTAGTTTTTAAAAATTCATTTTCTTTTAGTGCAAGTTCCAATTGAGATCTCAATGAATCCCTTTCATTATAGACCTCAACCTTCTCTTGCAAAACACAATCAAGTCTAGAATGCAAACTTTTATTTTCTTTTTCAATTTCTAGACTTTTCTTTTTCAAAATCTTATAATTTTCTATTAACTTTTCACACACAATGGATAGTTCTTCATTCAAAGCATGTGGATCAACAAAATCATTTGAAGAACTAGCACAATCATCATTATCTAAGTGGGGTTCCGAATGTACCTCAAAGGAGTCATTCCCTTGGACCATGAAGCATTGTGACTCGGACTCTTCACTAGATTCCTCTTCTTGAATTTGCACTTGAAGCTCGGAGGTGGTGGTGGTTGTTGTCAATTTGTTCCACACTGCAAAGGCGGAATCAATATTAGAAACACGTAAAAGATAATCTTTAGATAAAGTGCTTCTAATGGCTTCTAGGGCTTGTGCATTGGCCCCTATATGATTGCTATCACTAAAAAAGGATTCCTTGGTAATGGCAAGGTAAACTTATGACCTAGGGTTTGTAAATAAACGGTCATCCTAATCTTCCAAACATGAATGTTGGAAGGGTCATACATAGGAGGGGTCATGAAAGCCATGGTAAACTATATGTGTGCAAACAAGTAAATGCAAACAATAGATTAGCCTAAAATGAGGATCTTTTACTCTAGGTTGTTAGACCAAATCAGAGTACCAAGCTCTGATACCAATTGAAAAGGGGAACACCTAGAGGGGGGGTGAATAGGTGTTTGTGCTAATCTAAAACTAAATGCAAAACTAAGTGCGCTAAATGCGGAAGCTAATGCAAATTTTGCAACACACTTAGTACAATCAACAAGTGTAGCCGAATTCCCCGTGAAGGGCTCTGGACTAACTCCTCTTTATTCCCCTTGAATGGGTTGAGGTGCTATGTGAAGCTCTTATTGATTAGGTACAAGTGAGGCACACACAAACAACCAAGCATATAAGTAATATAGCAATATGAAATAATGCAAGGCAACACAAGCAATATATGATATGTATGATATGGCAATGAGAATAATGCTTTGCACAAATGTAAAGAGAGAGAGTTTAGAGACAAGTAGATCAAACGCAAAGTCCAAGATATGTTTCGAGGTTCGAGCACCCTTACTCTACATCCCCGCCTACACCACCGTGTAGGATTTCCAATCCACTATACCGTCCACCGAGGACTCCCACCGAGGGAACCTTCACCGAGAAGGATTTTTACAACAATGGAGTACCTAACTCCTCTCTCAAACAACCACCTCACAACCGAGGGGTAGGCCCGTAGCCAATACAACACCCAATCCACCTCACACTTGAGGGATACAAACCAACAATCAACTCCACCTCACCAAGAGGAGTAAACACCAATCTCCACCTCACAATAGAGGGAGCAAACCAACAACCCAAATGACAACCTCAACCTCTACCAAAGAGGGAGCAACCAAGAAATCAAGGGTTTACAATAAGTGATCTCTTTCAACCACAAACCTCTTTCCTTTTTCCACAAATACAAGATCCTAATAGAATAGGATAGAAGATATAGCTCAAGTGTGGAAAACACAAGTGTTTTGATCAAAGAAAATCTCTTGGGAAAATACCAAAATGATATGGAGATAAAGAACAAGAAATCAATTCCCAAAAACTTGTTTTCTTTGAAAATAACAAAATACTTAAAAACAATTAAGATTGATCTTTTGGCACTTAAAACTCTTTTGAAAACTCTTTTAAAACACTGAAGAAGTCAAGAAAAATTTGCTCTAAAAAACTTGGCCAAAAACCCAAAGAGATGGGGCTTTTATAGGCCCATCAGAAAACTAGCCGCTAGAGCTGAGCTGGCAGCTCTGACAGGCAACGGTCGACCGGCTCGGTCGACCGCCAACAGTCAGAAATATGACCGTTGGGCAACTGCGGTCGACCGGCCCGGTCGACCGAAACAAACAGAGAGCACTGTAAGTGCCCCGGTCGACCGGCGCGGTTGATTAGTCTCTAATTCTGCATAATTTTCATCACATTCTCATATTTATTTGATAAAAAATTCTGCTAATAATACCTTACTTGCTTGACTCTAGGTCCATGGTGTGCAAAGGAAGAAGAAGACCAAAATCACCATTTAATTGGTGATTAAAAGCCTACCAACTAGCCATTGACTTTAGAGTGAAGATCTGGTCAGTACAGGGGGTCAAATCGCAAATCCCGGAACCCAGACAACCAGAGGACAGTATGGGCGACACGCTACCCAAAAATGGGCGCGTGCCCTGACTTTGCCGCGGAATCGCGGCATTTGCCGCGATTCCGCGGCAAAGTTGGCGCGCGCGCGCCCAGTTTTTGGGCCACGTGCAGTGCACGTGGCCCCTTTCTCCTGGAGTCTATAAATAGCCCCCTGGGGTCCCGAATGCAAGCAGATTGGAGTTTAGGCAAAAGTTGTAGTCTTGTCTTTAGTTTGTTGTTGTTGTTGTAGTTCTTCTTCTAGTTTTAGGTCTTAGCCATTAAAGAGAAAGATAGAGAGTGTGTAAAGTGTTGTATTTGAAGGGTGACAAGATAATACAAGTACTACTTCTCTTCCTTCTTTCATTTACTTGTCTTTGCATTTACTTTTATTTCCTTGTTGTAGTATAACTTCTTCTTTCTTCTTCACTTCTTTTACTTTGTTGTAGTGTAACTCCCCCTTTCCCTTTTACCCCTTTTACTTTGTTGCTTCTTTATTGATGGCTAACTAACTTTTTCATAGCATGGCTAACTAACTACTAACCCACTAATTTCTAACACTTGTTTGATAACCCGTATGAGTCAATAGTGCCAAACAAAGCCTTGTGCAAATGAGAGCTATGGCATCTTAAGACGAGGGTTCTAATTCTAATTTATCTACAAGTATCTATTTTCTTATATTTCATACTTAATTCGTTTTGATGATCTATGAGTTGTGTTTTACTTGTTAGACTCTTTTCCTTTTAAACTTTGCCGATACCGATAGTGCACTCGAGTCTGTGATTAGTCTCTAATTTTGCATAATTTTCATCACATTCTCATATTTATTTGATAAAAAATTCTGCTAATAATATCTTACTTGCTTGACTCTAGGTCCATGGTGTGCAAAGGAAGAAGAAGACCAAAATCACCATTTAATTGGTGATTAAAAGCCTACCAACTAGCCATTGACTTTAGAGTGAAGATCTGGTCAGTACAGGGGGTCAAATCGCAAATCCCGGAACCCAGACGACCAGAGGACAGTATGGGCGACACGCTACCCAAAATGGGCGCGCGCCGCCCTGACTTTGCCGCGGAATCGCGGCCGCGATTCCGCGGCAAAGTTGGCGCGCGCGCGCCCCAGTTTTTGGGCCACGTGCAGTGCACGTGGCCCCCTTTCTCCTGGAGTCTATAAATAGCCCCCCTGGGGTCCCGAATGCAAGCAGATTGGAGTTTAGGCAAAAGTTGTAGTCTTGTCTTTAGTTTGTTGTTGTTGTTGTAGTTCTTCTTCTAGTTTTAGGTCTTAGCCATTAAAGAGAAAGAGAGAGAGTGTGTAAAGTGTTGTATTTGAAGGGTGACAAGATAATACAAGTACTACTTCTCTTCCTTCTTTCATTTACTTGTCTTTGCATTTACTTTTATTTCCTTGTTGTAGTGTAACTTCTTCTTTCTTCTTTACTTCTTTTACTTTGTTGTAGTGTAACTCCCCCTTTCCCTTTTACCCCTTTTACTTTGTTGCTTCTTTATTGATGGCTAACTAACTTTTTCATAGCATGGCTAACTAACTACTAACCCACTAATTTCTAACACTTGTTTGATAACCCGTATGAGTCAATAGTGCCAAACAAAGCCTTGTGCAAATGAGAGCTATGGCATCTTAAGACGAGGGTTCTAATTCTAATTTATCTACAAGTATCTATTTTCTTATATTTCATACTTAATTCGTTTTGATGATCTATGAGTTGTGTTTTACTTGTTAGACTCTTTTCCTTTTAAACTTTGCCGATACCGATAGTGCACTCGAGTCTTCCCTTATTCTCGCCTTCTAACGGATCTTGATATGGGAATGTCCGAGTTTTTGCCGTGTAAGGCTAAGTTATAGGATGAACTCTCACTCGATTTTCACGTGATTAGTTCAATGCACAAGTGTCTTGTTTGCCTATGATCCATCGTGAGGCTATCTTCAAAAAGTTAGAAATTAGTGGGAGCACTTAGTAGAAAGTTAGCCATGCATTTTTACAACTAAGAAAAAAAATCACTTTACAAACCAACAAAACGTTTTCCAACAATTTCTAAAAATACTTGTTTTCACTTTTCAAATTCTTTATTTGGAAACAAGAACTTTCTTTCTTCTTGAACTTTGAAAGCCGCATCAAGCTTCTATCGCTCTCCCTCCTTGTGGATACGACCCGTATAGCCACTCGCTACTACGGAAGAATCGCAAAAGCAGTAACATCAGCCCACACTTCCTTCTCTTATTTAATACTTGCTTTTTACGCGATCAGCGGTCGACCGTCCCAGTGCCTCCAAACGTGCACAGATTTGTGCACGTCAGTCGACCGGCCCGGGAGGGAACGGCTTTATTGTTCACTACTAAAGATTGTTCTTTTTCTTTTGTGTAGGAGAAGTACCAAGGAGCTCACTTTCAAGGGAAGCAAAAGAGGTGGCCAAGGACATTGCGCGAGGATTTATTTGCCCTCGGAAATTCGTGTAAAAACGAGTTTTTCCGATTGAAGTACTAACATACTTGTTTGCAGGGTTGCCGAGCGCCGCTAAAAAAAAAAAAAAAAAAAAAAGTGCTTTCAAAATTTCTAGTTTCCTTGGATGCTTCACCATATGCATGTGTAATAAATTCAACAGAAATTTACTTGTTGCTTAATTTAAAATTGGATTAGACTTTTGCATTTAGGGCACGTGTCTATTTCAATTCATTTCAATTTCTGTTGAAGAGTGCTGGAGACAAGGTATGTGTGCATTCATATAAAATAGGACCAACATTTTGAAGTGATTTACCGCTTTGAGTGTTACCATGTTGTGAATAAACTGTACACTTGCACAATTGACTTTAAGGGCAAAACCCAAATAAACAAGATAAGGTGGGATTTCATCACCCTTCCTTAGCCCAAAAACTGTAAGATCACCTAGAGGGGGGTGAATAGGTGATGGCTAATCTAATGGTCACTTATGAACAAATAATGCGGAATTAAAACTAAGTTGACCAAATTAAACTTCTTTTAATTAAACACTTATGTATAACACAAGAGTGTTGCCGAATTCCCCTTGCGAGGCTCTGGACAAGCTCCTCTAGATTCCCCTTGAATGGGTTGAGGTGCCGCGTTGGCTCTCTTGGTTGAATACTAGTGTTAACAAGCAGTCCCACGCAAGTATATAACAATATAAGCACAAGGGTATATCATGCATGTAAAGTAAAGACAATGTAAGTAATGCAAGATATAAAAGAGACTAAGTGAGAAAGAGAGCAAGAGTGAGCAATCGCAAACACAAGGGTATGTTTCGAGGTTCGAGCACACTTGCTCTACATCCCCGCCTTCGACACACGAAGGATTTCCACTATGTAAGATCCCACCGGATCTCTCCTCGGTGCCGCAACACCTACAAGCTCTCGGACTCCAAAGTCCCTTGTAACGCCCCGATTCCACGGATACGGGGACGTCACTGCGACGTATATACGTAGGCCAGAAATTGCCCCACACGTATATACGCTAAGCAAAAAGTACAACAAGAAACAGAGTACACGACAAAGCGTGGTATCAATACATATGCCAACATAAGGAGTACACATTCAAAGTTATCACAGGATATTATAAAGTATTACACAATACATGTGTATTACATCATAACCAAGTCCAAAAGAAATATATACAAATATGTATACAAAAGCTCACAAGTAGAAAGAGAATCTCGTGAGTCAAAAGGTAAGTCTGGCACGAAGGGACTGGAACTAGTCCGCCTGCTCGCTAAAGTAAGCTTGGTCCTCTGTGGATGGCTCCACTTCGTTCCAAGCTTCGGAATCTGAATGTGCAAATCCAAGGAGTCAAGACATATAAACAATAAACGGACTACAGCCAAGTGGCTAAGAGACATGAATAAGTAGTATGAAACCATATAAGGAATATCAGCTAACAAGTATGAAAAGCATGAAGAGATAAAGTCCTAATACATTAGATTTACAGTTAACATCTTATTATTATTACTTGTCTTACTGTGATATCTAGCTATGTGACCCAGCGTCCCAGAGCACATAGATCCATATCCTAGTAAAGCAAGGTTGTTATTGGAAATCAGCTGTTGTATCGACGAACTATGTTTACAGTGGACCCCGTACATGCCCGGGATAACGGTCCAGGATTGTTCCGTTGCTTGGTGACGGAAGCCAGCCGCTAGGCTAAACAGGAGGGACTTATGTATGCCCTTATCATGATGGTACCAGTAATAGAGGGAGCAAGCACTCCCTCGGTCCCCTGGAGGCCCACAGGTCAGACCGGAACATGAGTTGCACAACATTCCTAAAAACCACTGTAAACACGAACACATATCGATACCCGCATGTTTTCCCCCGACCCATGTGTAAGTTGGTCCATTTTATGCAAAAGTCAAGTGTATCATGCTTGGTTCAAGTGATGGCATGATAAGTGGTGATATTCACATTTTAACAAGTTATGGAACTATGATATGTAATAACAAGTCATGAAGCAGTATGAGATAATGTCTATCAAGTAACATGTCATGTAGTACCAGTTAAGAAGCAAGAACAAGAATAATATGCCACACGTGTATCAACAATAAGATCCAAATTCAGAACAGAATCAACCAAGTCAAACAGTCAGAATTAGTCTACTAGGTGGGAGGGTTAGTCGACTATTAGGGGTCTTAAGTCGACTACTAGTCTGGATGAGTCGACTAAAACTGGGAAACAGAGAGTTGGGTTCTGTTTCAGAGAAAGTTAGTCGACTAAGGTTGTAAGGGTAGTCGACTAGCAGGGAACTACTAGTCGACTAATGGATACCTAAGTCGACTAAGTCTGAGATACAGAGAGTTGATGTTTTATTTCAGGAAAACAGGAGTCGACTGGGGAGAAATGGGTAGTCGACTAGGGGTCTCTAGTCGACTGGAAATCTGGCCTAGTCGACTAAAACTGTGAAATCAGAAAAGGTTAAGTTTCAACTACAGTGGATTAGTCGACTAGTCCCTAGGTCTAGTCGACTAATCGTGGGAAAACAGCAATCAGAACAGATTTCTAGGGTTTTGTTTGAGGGTCTAAAAATGTGATTTTTATGGCTCAAGTGAACATGAATTGTCAACACAAGTACACAAAGGAGTTCACAAGTCTTGGTGAGTAGATATACTCACTAGGATTGGTTACTTTGGAGCTTTATGAGTCCGGGAAGAGTGTGGTCGTCAAATGGCACCTATGTGATCCTTGGCGACGAAAAGAGCTACGATCCAAGCTCCAAATCAGTTGCTTGAGGTGGGGATGAAGTCCTTGAGGTGGTTCTTGGAGCTAGGGTTGAGGTTGAGAAGGAGGAGAGATCTCTTGGTGAGGGCTAACACTTAGGTGAAATGAAGAAAAAGGGAAAAGAATGTAAAGAGATTGTTTATATAGGTGTTAGATTTTTGTAAAGGAGATGCAATTAAAGGAAATGAGAGGGGGTTTTGTGTAAATAGGGGGGTGAGATGAGTGTCCTTCTCCTTGGCCACTTGGCCGGCCATGGGGAGAGAGAGAATGAGTGGGATTTAAAAGGATTAGGTGAAAGTGAGTGGGATTAAGTGGAAAATTGGAATTATGGAAGAGATTTGAATTTTTGGAAAAATGGGAAAAGTTTGTGGTTGTGGAGAAAGAGAAATAAAGGAAAAGGAAAAAAATGGAAAGGAATTCATAAAGGAAGATATTTACTCTAACTTGGAATTTGAAAATATTGAAAACACGGATTCCCAGGTTTAAATCAAGTATGCGGAAAACATTTCGGAAAATACCGAAATCGTCCGAAATTCAAGTATCTCGGTACGACTCGCAAATTTTACCAAAATCAATAATAATATATGAAGACTAATAGTGAAATCCTTTTTAAGAAATACTTTATAGTTTTAAAACTAAAAATCCCGGAATCAGTTATCTACCGACTCCGTTGGAGTTTTCATAAATTTATAAAATTCTCAGAAAAAGTATTTAAGTAGGGAATATGATTCTAAGAAATAAAGTCTAAAGGACCATCTAGAAATTCCTAACTGTTTGAGAATTAAAATTCCAGGAATCGATCAGCGACACTGGTCGACACCGGTTTTGAAGAAATACTTTTAAATTCAGGAAAAATCCAGAAAATCATATAAAATCTAATGTATTGGAAAATGATATTTGAAATCAAATCGGTCAAATATAGGAAGTAAATCGAAAAATACGGTCGAAAACTGAATACGCAACTAAGTACGTATTCTGGGAACAGGGCATTACATCCCTTACACACGCAAGTCCACCGACTCGCCGAGGCCGCACCTCAAACCACAAGAGTTCACAACCGAACTCTAACCACCAACGAGCACACTTGCCCGTCTCCTCAAATACAAAGGAAATCTCTTTGGTGATCTAACACTTGATCACCAATTACAAACTCACTACAACACTCTCCCTATAGGATAGATATACAATGGAAGCTCAAGTGTAGTGTGAGAAAAAACAAGGAAAGAAAGCTTTGATGGAAAACTCAAGAAATCACAATAAACACTCTCTTGATAAAATCCCTTTTGATAGGAAATATTGGCACTCTATTTTGTGGAGAAAACTTCTGAAATCACTTGGAAAACTGGCTCAAGAAGTCCTCAAAATCTTAGCTTCAAACAATGACAAAACCCCCTTTTATAGAGGCCAGAAAAATCTGACCGTTGGGCTCTGTCAGAGCTACCGGTCGACCGGTCCGGTCGACCGGCAACGGTCAAAAATCCGACCGTTGCAGCCTCCGGTCGACCGGCCCGGTCGACCGAGCAACTGGAGAAGAGAGTAAACTCTCTGTCGGTCGACCGGCCCGGTCGACCGATACTTCCCGAGAGCAAAGCTCTCTGAAGCGGTCGACCGGCCCGGTCGACCGATCTCCAGTGCACACTGGCGTGCACGTCGTGCACGTCCGGTCGACCGACCCGGTCGACCGGCCTCTGTCAGTTCTGAAAAATCAGAACTGGCAGAACCAGAAAATAGGGATTAAGGATTGGTCTTTTGGCTTAATAAAATCCCAGAAATTCACAGTAAATCCAGAAAAATAGTTTCAATCAAAATAAAAACTGTTTTTCTAAAAATATGTTTTTCTAAAACTTGTTTTTCCATAACTTCACAAATACAAAAACAAGATGAAATATCTAGTTTTTGACATAAAGCACTAAACTTGTTTTGGTTAAAGGATATGTATATAAGAAATTACCAAAACCCAAAGTAGATATTTTGTCATAAGGAAAATCTCATCAAATACAAAAACAAGATATACTTTTAAAGCATAGTGTGTATGGATATGATCCACTACACAAATAAGATGAATATCTAGTTTTGACATAAGGCTCTAAACTTGATTTGAAAGACATGTATATAGGTAACATCAAAAACCAAGAAATGTATTTTGTCCAATGAAAAATCTTTTTACCAAAAAGAAAGAGTCTTTTCTAACTAAAAATTCTTTTATGAAAAGACAATTAAATCTCAAGAGTGTGTGTGTGATATGACTTGAGCAATCCACCAACTATTCTATCCTTTACATTTTATCTAAAATAAATCTTATAAAACAAACCTAGACTCAAGTCTTCATCTTCTTGAAGTCTTCTCATCTTCTTGACTTGGTCCACATGCAATCCACCGAGCTCATCTCTAGATGTGATCTTGATGCATAGGCTCGTGAATCAACCGGTGCTAGCTTCCAACTTGACTTTAAATCCTTTGTTGAAGCTCCACACCTACTAAGATCTTGATAAGGAATCTGTCACTAATTAAACACAAGATCATTAGTAAATATAACTACATGAGTTGATCATCATCAAAACTAGAGTGATAGGCCTTTGGGCCAACAAAAACCATCTCCAAGTGCACTCACACTTTCCAAGCCTTAACTAAAAATCAATAGACGTTGGCCCTAGGGACATCTCGGACTCACTAAGAGATTAACCGAGGTTGGAAATTGTAAGAACTTTACTCCTGCAAAATCGGTGTCTAAGGAAAGTGGATTTAGAGGTAAAGCCTCGAAAGCTCCGTGGTTTGGCATAATTAGGCCCGTGGCTCCGCCCGGATACCTCCCCCCGAGCTTTGCCCTTTCCTGGCCGATTAGCTTGTAGTCGAGTTCCTACAACAACCTTCCCCGGAGAATCGACCAGTTAGGAGTCGTCTAGGTCCAGGTACCTTAGACTAAGGCTTGTGGTTGTTTTCTCTCTTTTGTTTGTTTTTTATTCTTTTTTCGATTGTTTGTTGTTTTCACGTTGGTTGTGGTGTGCTGAATGCAAGAGTGGGTGAGAGATCCATCAACTTCCAGATTAACAAGAAACACCTCGTTACCCTTGCATCCAGAACCGGTGATGGCATCACTTCAGGATAGATTTTACCCGATAAGAACTTCACTTCCATCTTGCATAAAACTTCCTGAAGCAAACGGAAATAATTTCGAGTTAAAGCCCCAATTCATTAACACTCTTCCGAAATTCCATGGTTTAGAATCAGAGGACGCATACTTCTTTGTTAGGGAATTTGAAGAAGTATGCCTCATGATGCGAATACCCCAGCTAGGAGACGATGCCGTTAGGTTACGTTTCATCCCTTTTTCCCTAAAGGATCTAGCTAAGAAATGGTTGTACAGTCTGGCAGCAGATTCAGTCACTACGTGGGATGATTTCGTCAAGGCTTTCTTGAAGAAATTTTACCCAATTCACAAAACTGCCCTCATTAGGAAGAACATCATGCAGTTTAAGCAAGACCCGAGCGAACCCTTTTGGAGATACTTTGAGCGATTCAAAGATCTCCTAGCTCAATGCCCTCATCACGGTGTGGAGAAATGGCGTCAGTGCCAGATTCTCTACGATGGTCTAGACTATCAGACTAAGACCCTATTAGAAACGATGTGTCAGGGAGGGTTCTTGCAGAAGGATGAGAATCAGGGATGGGATTTATTTGAGGACTTAGCTGAGAAAACCCTGCAGTGGGAGCCAGCCTCAGAGAAACCTAGGAATTCACAGTCTATAGCTTCAAGAGGAGGGCTCCTATCTTTAGAAACATCCATAGCTGCTGAGGCCAAGATTGCTACCCTGATGAGAAGGATAGAGGCTCTAGAAACAAAAGAGTCTGCTAGTGTCAACCAGATCAACCCACCACCAATTCACAATCCGGGTTGTTCATATTGTCAGGCACCGAACCATGTCTTCGAAGAGTGCCCTATTTTCCATGCCCAACAAGTGCCACAGGAACACATGAACGCGGCTTACTCACGGCCGCTTCACAACCCCTACTCACAGACATACAATCCCGGTTGGAGGAATCATCCCAATTTCTCCTGGGCCCCAAACAATCCTCCCAGGCTCAATTTCTCCAACAACTTTCACCATCCTGCTCCTCCACCACCTTTTCCCAGTCAAGCCCCATCTTCCTCCTCCCAAGGCTCTCCAATGGAAAAGAAAATCAATAAATTGGAGGAGAGCATTGAGGCTTTCATTAAGTCCCAGTCTGCTTTCATGCAGAACCAGGGACAAACTCTGAACAGTCATTCACAAGCCATATCTAGGTTGGAATTGCAGATGAGCCAGTTAGCTAGCTCCCTAAGTGAGAGACCTAAGGGTACCTTGCCTAGTCAGCCATTAGTTAACCCAAAAACCTCCAACCAAGCATATGAAGTTCAGGATCCATCTCTCAACCACTGTAATGCTGTTCACACACTGAGATCTGGAAAGAAGGTAGACAACCAGGTCTACCAACCAAAGAGTCCAGTCCATCCTGATCCCAATCAAGCCTCCACTTCTGCTAGTGCCTCCCAATCCGCTCCACAAACATCTGATAAGGACCAAGCTGCTGAACAAATTCATAAGCCTGTAGCACCCTTTCCCAATAGGCTTAGGAACAACAATAAAACATGCACATGGAGAAAATGCTAGAGATGTTCCACCAGGTTAAATTGAATGTGCCACTTCTAGACGCTATCCAACAAGTCCCGGCTTATGCCAAATTTCTGAAGGATATGTGTACTAAGAAGAGAAAGACCAATGTGCCCAAGAAAGTGTTCTTGGCCACTAACATAAGCGAAATTCTGTCTGGTCCCATTCCGGTGAAGTACAAGGATCCCGGATGTCCCACCATTTCCTGCACCATAGGACAGACCGAAATCAGTAGAGCGCTTCTTGACCTGGGAGCAAGTATCAACTTGCTACCTCTCTCTGTGTACCAGCAACTTGGGTTGGGTGAGCTAAGCCCAACTCGAGTCACCATTCAGCTAGCTGACCGTTCTGTGAAGATCCCGAAAGGGGAAATCACAGACGTCCTCATCCGGGTCGGGGATTTCATTTACCCCGTTGACTTCATTGTTCTAGAGACCCAACCTGTGTCAAATCTTAGGTCTCAGACTCCCGTCATCTTAGGGCGCCCGTTCCTAGCCACAGCCAATGCCATAATTAACTGTAGGAATGGGTCCATGCGATTAACTTTCGGAGACATGACGAAGGAAGTCAATGTCTTCAATCTTGGAAGACAACCTAGGGATGTCAATGATCAGACGTTTGAGGTCAATTCCATTGAAAACCTGACCAGTGAGCATGGGGAATGCTTGGAGATAGAGACTGAGGCAGAATTCGATCTGGAGGATGAGGAATTCAATTTAGACCAGATCGTAGATTCAGCAGTGGATTGGGCATCAAGCCCCAGTGTACCGTATCCTAGGATTGAAAGCCCAGAGATTGCCTCCAATAAAGAAACACCTTCCTTAGAGCTTAAAGACCTGCCTGAACACCTCAGGTATGCCTACCTGGGCGGAAAGGACACCTTGCCAGTCATCATAGCATCCCACCTGACTGCGCAACAAGAGGACAGCTTAATGTCTATTCTGGAAAGACATAAGGAAGCCATTGGATGGACAATGAAGGACATCAAGGGAATCAGTCCAGCCATAGTGCAGCACAGGATTCATTTAGTCGATGAAGCAACCCCTAGGAGGGACCCACAACGTAGGCTTAACCCTCTCATGCAAGAGGCAGTGAAGGCCGAAATTCTGAAACTATTAGATAATGGGATTATTTATCCTATTTCTGATAGCCAATGGGTTAGCCCGGTTCATGCGGTCCCAAAGAAGGCTGGCTTTACGGTAGTAGAAAATGAGGAAAAAGAGTTGGTACAAACAAGATTGCCTACCAAGGTTCGTGTTTGTATCGACTACAGGAAGTTGAATGCTGCTACCCGTAAAGACCACTTCCCGCTACCCTTCATCGACCAAATGCTTGAGCGTTTGGCTGGACATGAGTACTACTGCTTTCTGGATGGGTACTCGGGATACAATCAAATCCCCATTGCTGCAGAAGACCAGGAAAAGACAACGTTCACTTGCCCGTTCGGAACCTTTGCTTATAGGCGCATGCCTTTTGGATTGTGCAATGCTCCTGCAACGTTCCAACGGTGCATGCTTAGTTTGTTCTCTGATATGGTGGAACGTTTTCTTGAGATTTTCATGGATGACTTCTCCATCTACGGAGATTCATTTGATCAATGTCTTCATCACTTAGAGTTAGTGCTACAAAGATGCATTGAGAAGAACCTAACTCTAAACTGGGAAAAATGTCACTTTATGGTGAAACAAGGGATTGTCCTGGGCCATGAGATTTCACGGAGAGGCATAGAAGTAGATAAGGCTAAGGTAGAAGTGATTGCTAAGCTTCCACCCCCCAAAAGCATCAAGGATATTAGATCCTTTTTAGGGCATGCTGGGTTCTACCGACGGTTCATTAAGGACTTTAGCAAAATTGCTAGGCCCTTAACTAACCTGCTCGCTAAGGACGTGCCCTTTGACTTCAATGAGGAAAGTTTCAAGTCATGGGGGAAGCTTAAGTAAGAACTGATTTCTGCACCTATCATTTCTGCCCCTGATTGGGCCCATCCATTTGAGATCATGTGTGATGCATCTGACTTTGCTATTGGCGCTGTTCTAGGACAGCGAATCAATAATAGGCAGCACGTGATCTACTATTCGAGTAGGACCTTAAATGATGCTCAACAGAACTATACAACGACTGAGAAGGAATTCTTGGCCGTTATCTTTGCGTTAGAAAAGTTCCGGCCCTACTTGTTAGGTTCGAAAACAGTGATTTTCACAGATCACTCGGCTCTTAAATACCTCATGACTAAGAAGGAAGCAAAAGCCCGACTGATTCGGTGGATCCTTTTGCTTCAAGAATTTGACTTAGAAATCAGGGATAAAAGAGGTATAGAAAATGTGGTCGCTGATCATCTCTCGAGAATTCCGAATGCACCAACCATCCGAGTTCCGATCAATGAGGATTTCCCTGATGAGCACATCCTAGTCATTCTTAAGGAACCCTGGTATGCTGACATCGTTAATCACCTGGCCACAGGACAATTACCCGCTGACTGGACAAAGCAAGACCAATACCGCTTCTTTGCCCAAGTACGGTATTTCTTCTGGGAAGAACCGTATCTTTTTAAGTATTGTCCAGACCAAATAATTAGACGATGCATACCCGAGGAGGAACAGAGGAGTGTGCTCAGCTTTTGCCATGACCTTGCATGCGGAGGACACTTTGGTCCCCGCAAGACTGCAGAGAAGGTTCTACAAAGTGGGTTCTACTGGCCCACTTTGTTTAAGGATTCATATCATTTTTGCAAGTCATGTGCAAATTGTCAGAAAATCGGGAAAATTTCTAGAAGAGACATGATGCCCCTAAACCCGATCCTTGAGGTTGAAATTTTTGATGTTTGGGGTATCGATTTCATGGGGCCATTCCCCAACTCCTTCGGCAACCAATTCATTTTGGTTGCTGTAAATTATGTCTCTAAGTGGGTAGAAGCCGTGCCAACCAAGACGAATGACAACAAAGTGGTTGTCAAATTTCTCAAAGAAAACATCTTCTCCCGGTTTGGCACCCCGAGAGCGATAATTAGTGATAACGGATCACATTTTTGCAATAGAGTTTTTGAAGCTCTAATGCGAAAATATTCCATCAATCACAAGTTATCAACCCCGTATCATCCCAGACAAATGGGCAGGTCGAAGTCACAAACCGACAGATCAAGCTCATTCTGGAAAAGACTGTTGGTCAGAACAGAAAGGATTTGTCGGTTAAGCTCAATGATGCATTGTGGGCTTACCGCACCGCATTTAAGACAGTTCTGGGGATGTCTCCTTACAGACTCGTGTTTGGAAAAGCCTGTCATCTGCCAGTAGAATTAGAACACCGGGCCCTCTGGGCAATTAAGCAACTCAACTTTGACCTGACCAAGGCCGGTGATCTTAGGAAACTGCAGATTTCTGAATTAGAAGAGATACGGAATGAAGCTTATGAGAATGCACGAATCACCAAGAGCAGAACAAAACTTTTTCATGACCAAATCATAACCCGGAAAACCTTTGCACCGGGAGATAGGGTTCTGCTATACAACTCTAGGCTTCATATTTTCGCGGGAAAGCTAAAAACTCGTTGGTCGGGACCGTTCATTGTGCGCACTGTTTTCCCACACGGTGCTGTGCTTATTGCCGACCCTAAAAATAACACGGAGTTCAAAGTGAATGGGCAAAGACTGAAGCCCTTCTTGACCACAGAGCCGATGATCCCAGACGATAGTGTGCTGACTCTTTTTGTCCCATCATACACCTAACCACAACAACTATTTAAAAAAAAAAAAATGTTTATATGCTTACCCTGTGTACATTCTTTTTGCCATTTCTTTAGCCTCTTCGTACTTGGCCAAACCGAGTCCACAAAGACGGTAATATCATTCCTTCCCCCTATTTATTGTATTTGCATTTTTCATCTACATTCATTGAGGACAATGCATTAGATAGGTGTGGGGGGGTGCTAACAGTTTTCCTTTTTCCTTTTACTTCTTTCAAAAAAAAAATGTTTATAAAAAAATAATAATAATAATAATACAGATTGAAAAGAAATTTCATACTCTTTATAAAAATACCAAAAGACGGTAGGAATTACGGGAACCTTAGTAATAAATCTTTATTTTTGCCTAAGTAAAAAAGAAAGAATGGTTTGACTAAAAAGATAGGAGGGATAAGGAAAATAACTTATATCTTTTATTTAGCCTTAGTAGAATATGCATAATTCACACACACATGCTTGGGATTTAGAGACACAACTCTTGAAAAAAAAAAAAAGAGCTGGATAATTGTGCCTCAAGAAGCATGATTATTCATGCCAAAAAAAAAAAAGAAAGAAAAAGAAAAAGCTGGATAATTGTGCCTCAAGAAGCATAATTACTCACGCCAAAAAAAAAAATTATAATAAATCTTGATTTCGTGGCCTACTCCACTCGCATATTTAACCTGAAGGGTGTTTTTCCACCTGGTGCCCTAAGACCATCTGGTTTGGGAGTCATCGGTTCGATGTGTGCTACATGAGTGAAGTAGAAAGCCTAATGGAACCAGGAATAATAAGTAAATATTAATAAAATAATATCAAAGTTATGTTGAAAAATCCCAAGCACATCACACTGCCACGGTATGCATATCTATCTAAAGCAAAATAAAAGAATGAGTTAGAATTACAAGATCCTTTCTAAATTTAAAGAAAAACCATAATTTCTTCTTTTATGAAGGCTAAAATATAAGAGGACTTACGAGGGTTAAACCTAATTCTTACATCATTCGGTCATTTTTACTTAGATAATTGAAAGTTCTTTTTCATGTATATATATGTATATATAAATTTCTAACAACTAATTTCTTTTCCTTATTGGATTTTGTGGGTGCAATCCGCTGAAAACCCTCAGGAGACAACACTCCTCCTCTAGGGGAAACCTAGAGGTTTAAAGGCTTGTTGCACATGCTCAGTGCAATCGCGTTACCTGCGAAAGTGGTATAATAATCGTCTCATTTTTGTTTTGCTCGGGACGAGCAAAAAGATAAGTGTGGGGGTGTGATTAGTCTCTAATTTTGCATAATTTTCATCACATTCTCATATTTATTTGATAAAAAATTCTGCTAATAATACCTTACTTGCTTGACTCTAGGTCCATGGTGTGCAAAGGAAGAAGAAGACCAAAATCACCATTTAATTGGTGATTAAAAGCCTACCAACTAGCCATTGACTTTAGAGTGAAGATCTGGTCAGTACAGGGGGTCAAATCGCAAATCCCGGAACCCAGACGACCAGAGGACAGTATGGGCGACACGCTACCCAAAAATGGGCGCGCGCCGCCCTGACTTTGCCGCGGAATCGCGGCCACGCGATTCCGCGGCAAAGTTGGCGCGCGCGCGCCCAGTTTTTGGGCCACGTGCAGTGCACGTGGCCCCCTTTCTCCTGGAGTCTATAAATAGCCCCCCTGGGGTCCCGAATGCAAGCAGATTGGAGTTTAGGCAAAAGTTGTAGTCTTGTCTTTAGTTTGTTGTTGTTGTTGTAGTTCTTCTTCTAGTTTTAGGTCTTAGCCATTAAAGAGAAAGAGAGAGAGTGTGTAAAGTGTTGTATTTGAAGGGTGACAAGATAATACAAGTACTACTTCTCTTCCTTCTTTCATTTACTTGTCTTTGCATTTACTTTTATTTCCTTGTTGTAGTGTAACTTCTTCTTTCTTCTTTACTTCTTTTACTTTGTTGTAGTGTAACTCCCCCTTTCCCTTTTACCCTTTTACTTTGTTGCTTCTTTATTGATGGCTAACTAACTTTTTCATAGCATGGCTAACTAACTACTAACCCACTAATTTCTAACACTTGTTTGATAACCCGTATGAGTCAATAGTGCCAAACAAAGCCTTGTGCAAATGAGAGCTATGGCATCTTAAGACGAGGGTTCTAATTCTAATTTATCTACAAGTATCTATTTTCTTATATTTCATACTTAATTCGTTTTGATGATCTATGAGTTGTGTTTTACTTGTTAGACTCTTTTCCTTTTAAACTTTGCCGATACCGATAGTGCACTCGAGTCTTCCCTTATTCTCGCCTTCTAACGGATCTTGATATGGGAATGTCCGAGTTTTTGCCGTGTAAGGCTAAGTTATAGGATGAACTCTCACTCGATTTTCACGTGATTAGTTCAATGCACAAGTGTCTTGTTTGCCTATGATCCATCGTGAGGCTATCTTCAAAAAGTTAGAAATTAGTGGGAGCACTTAGTAGAAAGTTAGCCATGCATTTTTACAACTAAGAAAAAAATCACTTTTACAAACCAACAAAACGTTTTCCAACAATTTCTAAAAATACTTGTTTTCACTTTTCAAATTCTTTATTTGGAAACAAGAACTTTCTTTCTTCTTGAACTTTGAAAGCCGCATCAAGCTTCTATCGCTCTCCCTCCTTGTGGATACGACCCGTATAGCCACTCGCTACTACGGAAGAATCGCAAAAGCAGTAACATCAGCCCACACTTCCTTCTCTTATTTAATACTTGCTTTTTACGCGATCAGCGGTCGACCGTCCCAGTGCCTCCAAACGTGCACAGATTTGTGCACGTCAGTCGACCGGCCCGGTCGACCGACTTCTGCCTAGTCGACTAGGTCAGTTGACTTAGTCGACTAAATAGAAGCCTGGAACAGAAACTGGGTCAGAAAAACTGAGAAAATATTTTTCTAAAAATCTTTTAACACTTTTAAAAATCACCAAAAATAGTTTTATCATTTTATATGGAAACACACACTTGTGATAAAAATTTCAAGACATATAACAATCAATCAATTCATTTTTGTGTCTTGCCAATTTTATCAAAACCAACACTTGTATTTTATCAAACTTGATTTTTCAACACATGAATAGGGACATCAAAATAAGCTTGTATAGGAAGTTAAAACCATGTATGTATATCTAGAACATATCTAATATACATAAAAACTATTTAAGCTTGTTTTGATCTACTATTCATGAAAACCAAAATCCAAAACATAAATCTTTTGTGTGTTGTGTGCACTTGAGCATATCAACTATACTAAACTTTACAAATGGATCTAAAACACACTATCTAAACTATGAATACCTAAGTCTTCTTGACGATCTTCATCTTCAAGTAGACTTGCTCCAAAACTCCATCCATGGGCTAGGCAATGTGTGATCTTGACACTTTGGCCCTGGAATCATCATGAAAAGCTTCTAAACACCTTGTTGAAGCTAATCACCAACTAATATCTTGGTTAATGATCTGAAACTTAAACAACACAAGATTATTAGTAAACATAACTACATGAGTTAATCATCATCAAAACTAGAGTGGAAGGCCTTTGGGCCAACAGATGAGTGTAGTAGAGATGTGCATGCTTCGTTAGATATGTGGTAACACACGGAGAGATAATGTGAGAAATGAGGATATTCGTACTAAGATAGGTATAGCCTCTATAGAAGAGAGGATGAGAGAAAATCGCCTACGATGGTTTGGTCATGTGCGACGCAGACCTACAGATGCGCCAGTCCGGCGAATAGAGCGTATTAATTTAGGGCAAGTTAAAAGAGCGTAGGGGAGACGAAGAAAATATGGATGGAGGTAATACAACAAGATATAGAGGCTAAAGGTCTTAGTGAAGGCATATTGCTCAATAAGAATGAGCGGAGAAAGCTGATCCATGTGCCCGATCTGGCGTAATTCTCTTTTGGTTCATGTAACCTACTCCAAATACTTAGGACAAATGGCTTAGTTGTTGTTGTTGTCTGTTACTGCTTCTGTATTCTTGTGCGTTAGTCGACTTATAAACTTTATAAGTCGACTAATCCATACCTGTTTGGTTTGCTTCTTTTTCTTCAAGTCATCATCTTTTCCAACTCGATTGGATCTTTTTGGACTATCATCTCCTCTTGAAAACAAGACAAAATCCTAATAATCTCCCCATTGACTTACTTTTCAAGTCTTTAGTAAAACACCTTGAGATTGGGATTACTACCTTAATTGTTTTCTTGGTTGTAACATTATCGTGAAACCTTTAACTCTTTCTCCCTCTCCCCGGGGTCTTTGACTGATTTACCGCCATGGCTTGAGCCATCTCGGGCCTTGCTCGAATGCAATCTTTCTCCTTTCCACAGCACTTTGACCCAGTTCACGTCCCGTTGTAGTCTTCCTTGAAGTTCCATCTCGCGATGAGTTTCCTTCCAAGCTTTTCCATGAAACTCTATCTCGAACTGAGTTTCTTTCTTTCAGCTTGCATAATCCACGACAGTTCTCTCCTATCATGATTGCCCTGTCTCCTTGGCTAACTGTGATGACGCTCTGTTGCATTTATATCTGACATCTTTTTTTGTTAAGCATCCATATGGATATTAGATTGTATCGTGCCTTCGGGACATACCGGATCGCCTCCAGAGCGCGCATCATCTCATATCTTTCTGTAACCTTGATTGTCCCAGTGCTAATGATCTCGCAAGCTGAGCCTTCCACCATCTTGACATTCCCTTCCTCCTTTGTAATCAAGGAGTTGAATAGCTCTTTTTTGAAACATACATGAAGCATACTACTCGAGTCAAATTCCAGCCTTTACTTTGAGAAGTGTTGTCTTTAACTTAAGAAGCCATTAATACTTCGTTGTCCTCTATACTGCTTGCTACGTTTGCCTCCGCAGCTTGCCACTTCTTCTTCAATCACTCTTTCCGATTCTTGTAGTCATTCTTTCAGTGACCTTTACTGTGACAAAAGTGATACGCTTTTGACGGGCCCAAACCTATCTTTTTTCTCCTTTCCCTTTTCTTCCCATGACCACCAAACACGATCTTGTCTGCTCCTCTTGATTTGACATTTTCCTAATCTCATTAGATAAGAGAGTTGATGTGATCTCCTCCAAAATGGGAGTTTCTGTAATACCCCGTTTCCGAAATACGTACTAAGTTGCGTATTCTGATTTTTGATCGTATTTTTCGATTTACTTCCCGTATTGACCAATTTCAATTTCAAATATCATTTTCTAATATATTAGATTTTAGGTGAATTTCTGAAATTTTCTGGAATTAAAATGAATTTCTTCAAAACCGGTATCGACCAGTGTCGCTGATCGATTCCCGAATTTTTATCTTACAAACAGTTAGGAATTTCTAGAAAGTCCTTTAGGCATTATCTCTTAGAATCGTATTTTCTATCTACATTCTTTTTCTTAGGATTTTATAAATTTATGAAAATTCTTTCGGAGTCGGTATTTTATTGGTTCCGAGATTTTTAACTTTAAAATTATAGGGTATTTCTTAAAAAGGATTTCATTTTAAGTCTTCATATATTATTATGGATTTTTGGTGAATATTGCGAGTCGTTCCGAGATACTCGAAATCAGGACGATTTCGGTATTTTCCGAAATGTTTTCCGTGTACGTGACTTTAACCCGGGAACCCGTATTTTCAATATTTTAATATTTCGAGTTAGAGAAATATCTTCTCATTTGGATTTCTTTTCTTTTTCCTTTTCCTTAAATCCTTTAGCTTCCTCCATAATCCATTTGAATTTCTATTTTCCAAAATTCAAATATTTTCCAAAATATCTTTCTTCCACAACCTTCCCCATTAATACTCTCCACCTCACCCCCACTTGGCTAATTGTGATTGGTCAAGAAAATATCTCATTCTATATTTGCAAAAAGACCCCTCTCAATTATTTAATTATTTCTCCTTTACAAATCCAAACCCTATTTAAACTAAACTCTTTACATTTTTATTCTTTTCTTCACTTCATCAAGAAACCAACCTTTGCAAACTCCTCTCCTTCTCTAAAGCAAACCCTAGGTCCTTGTCTCCATCTCGAGCAATTACGACTTGGGTTTTGGGATCGTCCGCGAGATCGTCGAGGATCACTTCGGCACTTTTCGTCGACCTCGAATTCTTCCGGAACTCGTAGAAAGCCCCAAACAACCGTTCGAAGTGAGTATTTTACTCACCAAGACTAGATTACTTCCTTGTGTACATATGATGATCATTCATGTACACTTGTGTCATAAAAATCCCATTTTTAGACCAACAAACAACCATCAGAATTTCTGTTCTGTTTTCTGTTTTCTCCAGGATTAGTCGACTTGACCTAGATACTAGTCGACTAACCCACTTTAGTTGAAACGTAGCTTTTCTGATTTTCACAGTTTTAGTCGACTAACCCATTTTTGCCAGTCGACTAGACCCCCCTAGTCGACTACGTTTTGACCCCTAGTCGACTAATTTTCCTTGAACCAAAAATTACCAACTCTCGGCTCTAGTCGACTTATCCCAAATTATTAGTCGACCAGAGACCTCTAGTCGACTATACATAGTACCCTAGTCGACTAACATGTCCCGGAAATTAATCCCAACTTTTTATATCACAGATTTAGTCGACTTGCGTACCCGTTAGTCGACTTATAGTTCACCAAGTCGACTACCCTTCCAACCCAAGTCGACTACCAAACTCTCTGGAAAACCACTTTAGTCGACTCCTGCGGACTATTAGTCGACTGAAGACCCTTATTAGTCGACTAATCTCCCACCTAGTCGACTAATTCTGACTATTTAACTTAGTTGTTTCCTTTTCTGATTTTAGACTTTAACCTCTATATACATGTGATACATTGTTCATGTTTATGCTACATTACTGATATTACATGACATGATACTTGATGAATCTTATCTCATATTACTTCATGACTTGTTATTATATATTCCCGTTTCATGACTTGTTAATAAATGGATATCCCCACTTATCATGCCATCACTTGAACCAAGCATGATATCCTTGACTTTTGTATAAAATGGACCAACTTATATTGGGTCGGGGGAAAACATGCGGATATCGATATGTGTTCGTGTTTACAGTGGCTTTTAGGAGTGTTGTGCAACCCATGTTCCGGTCTGACCTGTGGGCCTCCAGGGGACCGAGGGGAGTGCTTGCTCCCTGTATTACTGGTACCATCTTGATAAGGGCATACATAAGTCCCTCCTGAATAGCCTAGCGGCTGGCTTCCGTCACCAAGCAACGGAACAATCCTGGACCGTTATCCCGGGCATGTACGGGGTCCACTGTAAACATAGTTCGTCGATACAACCGCTGATTTCCAACAACAACCTTGTATTACTATGATATGGATCTATGTGCACTGGGACGCTGGACCACATAGCTAGATATCCGAGTAAAACAAGTAATAATAATAAAATGTTAATTGTAGATCTATAGTACGACTTTATCTATTCATGCTTTTCATATCTGTTAGTTTATATACCTTATATAGTTCCATCTTACTTGTACTCGTCCCTTAGCCACTTGGCTGTAGCTATCTATTGTATATGTCTTGATCCTTTGGATTTGCATATTCAGATTCCGAGACCTGGAACGAAGTGGATCCTTCCACGGAAGATCAGGCATACTTCAGTGAGCAGGCTGACCAGCTCTAGTTCCCTCGTGCCGTACTCCTCTTTTTGGCTCACGAGTCTCCATCTCTTACGTGAGCACCTTGTGTATATCTTTGTATATATTCTTTTGGACTTGGTTGTGAAAACAAAACACTTGTAAAGTGTAACAGTTATCATAACTTGTATAACTTTGTATTTGTACTTCTATAGTTGGCATATGACTGTATACACCACACTTTGTGTTGTACTCTGTTTCCTTATTGTACTTTTATGCTTAGCGTATATACGTGGGGGCTTCTTCTGACCTACGTATATACGTCGCAGTGACGTCCCCGTATCCGTGGAAACGGGGCGTTACAGGTTGGTATCAGAGCCTAGGCTCTCAAACCTAAAGTACAATCAAGTGGCAAATTCTAGTAATTTGCTTATGCCAACTACAATGTACAAAGTTATAGAGTCCTTCTTGCTTCCTTCATTGATCAATTCCTTCGTATCCTAAACTCCTTTCAATTGTTTCCAATTCCAGTTATCATACGGTATGGAGAGACGATCGGGTCGTAACAACATCGGGCAGGTGCCCAATGGACCAGTAGGAGGAGAGAATGCTGATGTCCTGAGAATCATTCAGACCATGCTGGGGAACCAGCAACAGCAGATGGAAAATCAGCAGCAGCAGACCGAGCTCCTTAGACAAGAGTTAGCAGCCCCGAAGGAACAGAAGCCCGGGAATGTATCGGACTTCAGAAGACTACAGCCTGCTATATTCACGGGGAGCGAGAAACCATTGGAGGCGGAGCAATGGTTGACGGACACGACAGACCTACTGAATGCAGCCCGTGTCCCGAAGGAGAGCCAAGTTGAAGTAGCTAAGATTCAGTTAAAGGATGTTGCGAGAACTTGGTGGCTCGCAGAGGAGGCTAGACTGGAGAAGCCCGTTACTTGGGACGCCTTCTCCAAGAGTTTTTACAGCCGCTTCTTCCCTGCTACGGCACAGAAAGATATGGAGGAGCAATTCATCAGGCTCCAGCAGTGGAACAAGTCCGTGGACGAGTATGCCGCGGAGTTTCTTCGACTGAGCCGCTTCGCGCCGTATATGGTGACGGACGAGGAGAAGCGAGCGAGCAGGTTTCAGCAGGGTCTACAGATGAAGATTCAGATGTATCTGATGCCCCAGCAGCTGAAGACCTATGCAGAGGTTCTCACCATCGCTCGGGAGGTGGAGCGTGGGTTTGAGAAGGAGCAAGGGGATCAGATGAGACAGCAGGTCATGAAGCGGCCATTTGTACCTATGGGAAGAGGGGGCCCGTTCAGAGCAGCGAAGATCCAGATGAGGCAACCTTTCAGGCCAGCACCTTATCAGTCAGCCCAACCACTGGTATTCTGTAGTCATTGTCAGAAGCCAGGGCACACTCGACAGACTTGCCGGAGGGCAAATGGACTGTGCTTGGTGTGTGGAGCCAGAGATCACTCCATAGAGGCATGTCCACACAGGAGATTGGGGATGACTAACCAGACCTTGCCAGCACTTCCAGGACCGAGTGGACAGCGGGCAGTACCAGGGCATCTTGAGCAGAGGAACCAGGGGCCAGTAATAAGGAGAGCTCTTCCCCTTCCTCCACAGCATGTCATTCGCCCAGTCCAGAGAGGAGGCAGGGCTGCAGCAGGGCGTGGCAGAGGTCAGGCTTATACTCTGACAGCAGAAGAGGCAGAGGCTTCAGAGGAAGTGATTACAGGTAACATCAGAGTTCATTCAATACCTGTTCTCGCTCTCTTCGATTCAGGTGCTTCTCACTGTTATATCTCAGATAAATTTGTGGCTTTACATTCAATACCTGTTAAGGTTTTAGACCACAAATGGGAGATAAGTACAGGGAATGGGGTAGTCATATCATCTAGAGTGTGTACTGATTGTCCAGTAGAACTGTGTGATAAGACCATGGCCATAGATATGCTCGTACTAGACACCAAAGGGTACGACGTGATCTTAGGCATGACCTGGCTCAGTCAGTACTATGCTGTGATTGATTGTAGGGAGAAGAAGATCAAGTTTAGAATTCCACTTCAACCAGAGTTCCAGTTTAGTGGAGAAGTGAAGACCACCAAGGGAAAGTCTCAGATTACTTCTTCGGAGGTTCAGAAGCAGAAGGTGCCGGTGTGGGATGAATTCCCGGAGGTGTTTGCTGAGATCACAGGACTGCCACCTGTCAGGATGATTGAGTTCTCCATCGAGACTATTCCAGGAGCAGCACCTATATCCAAGGCTCCGTACAGGATGGCACCGACGGAGTTGGAGATCCTGAAGAAGCAGCTGCAGGAGTATTCAGATAAGGGAGTGATTAGGCCAAGTACTTCACCATGGGGAGCTCCAGTACTGTTGGCCAACAAGAAGGATGGTAGTAAGAGACTTTGTATTGATTACAGGGAATTGAACAAGGTCACCATCAAGAACAGGTATCCCCTTCCCAGGATTGATGATCTATTTGATCAGCTTAATGGAGCCCGTGTGTTCTCCAAATTGGATTTACAGTCGGGTTACCACCAGCTGAGGGTGAAGAAGGAGGACATACCGAAGACGGCATTCAGGACCCGATATGGCCACTATGAGTTTCTTGTTATGCCTTTCGGAGTCACTAATGCCCCTGCAGTGTTTATGGACTTGATGAACCGAGTGTTCTCGCCCTTCTTGGATCAGTTTGTTGTTGTTTTCATCGACGACATCTTGATCTATTCAAAGAACAATAGGGAGCATGCTGAACACTTGAGGATTGTGTTGCAGACACTTCAGCAGGAGCAGCTTCATGCCAAGAGAAGTAAGTGTGAATTCTGGCTGGACAGTATAGCATTTCTTGGACATATGGTGTCAGCAGAAGGTATCTCAGTTGATCCGAGCAAAGTCCAGGCAGTAAAGGATTGGCCAGTTCCGAGGACGGTGACGGAGATAAAGAGTTTTCTTGGACTAGCTGGATATTACAGACGTTTCGTCCAGGATTTCTCTCGGATTGCAGCTCCGTTAACCCAGCTCACCCGGAAAGGAGTAAGGTATATTTGGACAGAGGAGTGTGATGCAGCCTTCGAGCAGTTGAAGCAGAAGCTCATTTCAGCTCCTATCTTGAGAACTCCCTCAGGGAGAGGAGGGATGGTCATCTTTAGTGATGCATCAGGTAAAGGCCTGGGGTGTGTGCTTATGCAACATGATCATGTGATAGCATATGCATCTAGGCAATTGAAGCCTCATGAGAGGAATTACCCAACTCATGACTTGGAGTTGGCGGCAGTGATCTTTGCCTTGAAGATTTGGAGGCACTATCTTCTGGGAGATAAAGTGCTGATATATACAGATCACAAGAGCCTCAAGTATATCTTTTCACAGAAAGAGTTGAACATGAGGCAGAGACGGTGGCTGGAGCTTATGGCAGATTATGATATTGACTTGCAATATCATCCAGGCAAGGTCAATACAGTTCCAGATGCCCTGAGCAGGATGCCAGAGAACAGAGTGTTAGTCCAAATCACTCAACAGAAGGAGTTGATTCAGGACTTTATCAGATTGGACTTGATGGTGGTTCGAGGAGCTGAGAAGACAGGACAGCTTATGACCTTGCAGATCCAGTCTTCATTGATAGAAGAGATCAAGGAAGCTCAGAAGGAGGACCCCAGACTTCAGACATTCAGAACTCAGGTAGAGGCTGGATTGAGGACGGATATCTGTATTCGTCCGGATGGTGCATTGTACTTTGGAGGTAGGCTTTGTGTTCCCCAAGGGAAGTTAGACAGAAGATTTTGGAGGAAGCACACAGTTCAGCCTATTCTATACATCCAGGAGGAAACAAGATGTACCAGGACTTGAAGAAGCACTTTTGGTGGAATGCTATGAAGAGAGAGATAGCTCAGTTTGTAGCTAAGTGCTTGGTGTGCCAGCAAATAAAGATTGAGCATCAGAGATCAGCTGGGCTTCTTCATCCTTTGCCAATACCTGAATGGAAGTGGGAGCACATCACTATGGACTTTGTCACGGCATTACCTCGTAGTCCCAAAGGTAATAATGCTGTGTGGGTTATCATTGATCGTCTCACCAAGTCAGCTCATTTCATACCATTCAGGGTGGGTCAGACTACAGAAGTTCTGGCAGATAAGTATGTGAAGGAGATAGTTCGTCTGCATGGAGTTCCAGTCAGTATTGTATCCGATAGAGATACCAGATTCAGATCTCATTTCTGGGAGAGTCTCCAAGAGAGTCTGGGAACTCGTCTGAAGTTCAGTACAGCATATCATCCTCAGACAGACGGACAATCTGAGAGGACCATCCAGATCCTTGAAGACATGCTTAGGGCCTGCATGATTGAGTTTAAGGGATCTTGGGAAGATCATCTTCACTTGGCTGAGTTTTCTTATAACAACAGTTATCAGGCAAGTATTAAGATGGCACCTTTTGAGGCACTGTATGGGAGGAAATGCAGGTCACCGATTTGTTGGGATGAAGTCGGTGAGAGGAGTCTATTGGGGCCAGAGATTCTGATCCAGACCACAGAGAAAGTTAGAGTTATCAGAGATCATCTCAAGGCAGCTCAGAGCAGACAGAAGAGCTGGGCAGATTTGCAGAGGAGGCCATTGGAATTCGGAGTTGGAGATCATGTGTTCTTGAAGATTTCACCTACCAAGGGAGTAATCCGGTTTGGCACTCGTGGGAAACTAAGTCCGAGATATATCGGCCCATTCGAGATATTGGATCGAGTGGGAGATGTGTCTTATCGATTGGCGTTGCCGCCATCGTTGGACGGAGTTCATAATGTTTTCCACGTGTCTCAGTTGAGGAGGTATGTAAAGGATGATAGCCATATTTTGGATCACTCCGAGCTGGAACTGCAACCGGACTTATCATATCAGGAGCAGCCGATGGCCATATTGGATAGAAGTGTGAAGACACTGAAGAGCAAAGCCATACCTTTAGTGTTGGTATCTTGGAACCGCCATGCGCCAGGAGAGGCCACTTGGGAACGAGAGGACGTCATCCGAGAGCGTTATCCTCAACTCTTCTCATCTTGATTGGTTAGACTCTTTCCTTTACTCTTTTCTATTTGTTATCTCTCATCCTAGCCTTATCTATCTGTTACCATTCCTGTTACCCTTCACCTTATGAAATTTCGAGGACGAAATTTTTGTAAGGTGGGTAGATTGTAATACCCCGTTTCCGAAATACGTACTAAGTTGCGTATTCTGATTTTTGATCGTATTTTTCGATTTACTTCCCGTATTTGACCAATTTCAATTTCAAATATCATTTTCTAATATATTAGATTTTAGGTGAATTTCTGAAATTTTCTGGAATTAAAATGAATTTCTTCAAAACCGGTATCGACCAGTGTCGCTGATCGATTCCCGAATTTTTATCTTACAAACAGTTAGGAATTTCTAGAAAGTCCTTTAGGCATTATCTCTTAGAATCGTATTTTCTATCTACATTCTTTTTCTTAGGATTTTATAAATTTATGAAAATTCTTTCGGAGTCGGTATTTTATTGGTTCCGAGATTTTTAACTTTAAAATTATAGGGTATTTCTTAAAAAGGATTTCATTTTAAGTCTTCATATATTATTATGGATTTTTGGTGAATATTGCGAGTCGTTCCGAGATACTCGAAATCAGGACGATTTCGGTATTTTCCGAAATGTTTTCCGTGTACGTGACTTTAACCCGGGAACCCGTATTTTCAATATTTTAATATTTCGAGTTAGAGAAATATCTTCTCATTTGGATTTCTTTTCTTTTTCCTTTTCCTTAAATCCTTTAGCTTCCTCCATAATCCATTTGAATTTCTATTTTCCAAATTCAAATATTTTCCAAAATATCTTTCTTCCACAACCTTCCCCATTAATACTCTCCACCTCACCCCCACTTGGCTAATTGTGATTGGTCAAGAAAATATCTCATTCTATATTTGCAAAAAGACCCCTCTCAATTATTTAATTATTTCTCCTTTACAAATCCAAACCCTATTTAAACTAAACTCTTTACATTTTTATTCTTTTCTTCACTTCATCAAGAAACCAACCTTTGCAAACTCCTCTCCTTCTCTAAAGCAAACCCTAGGTCCTTGTCTCCATCTCGAGCAATTACGACTTGGGTTTTGGGATCGTCCGCGAGATCGTCGAGGATCACTTCGGCACTTTTCGTCGACCTCGAATTCTTCCGGAACTCGTAGAAAGCCCCAAACAACCGTTCGAAGTGAGTATTTTACTCACCAAGACTAGATTACTTCCTTGTGTACATATGATGATCATTCATGTACACTTGTGTCATAAAAATCCCATTTTTAGACCAACAAACAACCATCAGAATTTCTGTTCTGTTTTCTGTTTTCTCCAGGATTAGTCGACTTGACCTAGATACTAGTCGACTAACCCACTTTAGTTGAAACGTAGCTTTTCTGATTTTCACAGTTTTAGTCGACTAACCCATTTTTGCCAGTCGACTAGACCCCCCTAGTCGACTACGTTTTGACCCCTAGTCGACTAATTTTCCTTGAACCAAAAATTACCAACTCTCGGCTCTAGTCGACTTATCCCAAATTATTAGTCGACCAGAGACCTCTAGTCGACTATACATAGTACCCTAGTCGACTAACATGTCCCGGAAATTAATCCCAACTTTTTATATCACAGATTTAGTCGACTTGCGTACCCGTTAGTCGACTTATAGTTCACCAAGTCGACTACCCTTCCAACCCAAGTCGACTACCAAACTCTCTGGAAAACCACTTTAGTCGACTCCTGCGGACTATTAGTCGACTGAAGACCCTTATTAGTCGACTAATCTCCCACCTAGTCGACTAATTCTGACTATTTAACTTAGTTGTTTCCTTTTCTGATTTTAGACTTTAACCTCTATATACATGTGATACATTGTTCATGTTTATGCTACATTACTGATATTACATGACATGATACTTGATGAATCTTATCTCATATTACTTCATGACTTGTTATTATATATTCCCGTTTCATGACTTGTTAATAAATGGATATCCCCACTTATCATGCCATCACTTGAACCAAGCATGATATCCTTGACTTTTGTATAAAATGGACCAACTTATATTGGGTCGGGGGAAAACATGCGGATATCGATATGTGTTCGTGTTTACAGTGGCTTTTAGGAGTGTTGTGCAACCCATGTTCCGGTCTGACCTGTGGGCCTCCAGGGGACCGAGGGGAGTGCTTGCTCCCTGTATTACTGGTACCATCTTGATAAGGGCATACATAAGTCCCTCCTGAATAGCCTAGCGGCTGGCTTCCGTCACCAAGCAACGGAACAATCCTGGACCGTTATCCCGGGCATGTACGGGGTCCACTGTAAACATAGTTCGTCGATACAACCGCTGATTTCCAACAACAACCTTGTATTACTATGATATGGATCTATGTGCACTGGGACGCTGGACCACATAGCTAGATATCCGAGTAAAACAAGTAATAATAATAAAATGTTAATTGTAGATCTATAGTACGACTTTATCTATTCATGCTTTTCATATCTGTTAGTTTATATACCTTATATAGTTCCATCTTACTTGTACTCGTCCCTTAGCCACTTGGCTGTAGCTATCTATTGTATATGTCTTGATCCTTTGGATTTGCATATTCAGATTCCGAGACCTGGAACGAAGTGGATCCTTCCACGGAAGATCAGGCATACTTCAGTGAGCAGGCTGACCAGCTCTAGTTCCCTCGTGCCGTACTCCTCTTTTTGGCTCACGAGTCTCCATCTCTTACGTGAGCACCTTGTGTATATCTTTGTATATATTCTTTTGGACTTGGTTGTGAAAACAAAACACTTGTAAAGTGTAACAGTTATCATAACTTGTATAACTTTGTATTTGTACTTCTATAGTTGGCATATGACTGTATACACCACACTTTGTGTTGTACTCTGTTTCCTTATTGTACTTTTATGCTTAGCGTATATACGTGGGGGCTTCTTCTGACCTACGTATATACGTCGCAGTGACGTCCCCGTATCCGTGGAAACGGGGCGTTACAGTTTCTTTACCGTAGAGCATGGTGGTGACGATGTAATCATATGATTGTTAAGCGAAATGAGAAGTATCACGCCTTCTTCTCCTTATCGATCTGACATCAACAGCTAGAATCTCGTTGATGACCTTATTGAAGAAGTTTAATTTTTCAATACCATTGTCCCTTCATTCATGTGTAGCCTATATAATTGTTTCTTAAGATACAACTTGTTGGAGAGGCTTTTCGTCATATACAACGTTTCTAGCCTTGACTACAATCCTTTAGCCGTTTCTTCATCCATCATGTTGTACATCACCTCGTCTGCGAGTCATAGTTAGATCGTACTTGCCGCCTTTAGATCTATCTCCTCCCAATTCTCATCTGACGTACCTGTAGGTTTTGATGATTCACCCTGCAAGGTCTTGTGAAGACCCTATTGCACCAGCAACGCTTTCACCCTCTTTATTATAAATCGAAGTTTGCTTTACCATTGAACTTCTCGATCTTAAACTTCATCGTAGAACTTCCTATCTTCGACATATCATCCTTCGTCAACCTTTAGCTTTGATATCAATTGTTGCGTAATTGATACGTTTTGATACCAATTGTTGCAACAATCGGCGTTATGACACCAATTGTTACTCCTGGGATCGACATTTGCGGAACTTGGCAATATGATGATACTTACAAAAGAAAACTGTTGTAAAACAAACTAGCAATACCTAAGTAAAAGAGTAATAAGAAATAGCACGAGGATTTAACGTGATTCGGCCCAAACTTGGCATGTATCCACGGGAGAGAACTTGAAAAACTTTATTAATAAACTTGATACAAAGAGATCTAACCTTCCTCTTGATGCAACAAGAGTATCCACCTTCCCCTTAAATCTAGACCTAAATTACTAGAATATACACTCTCTATGCATCTTCACCTTACTTCTCTCTTTCGTGGCTTCCTTGGTGTTCTCCACTTTTTTCTATGCCTTCTCTGTTACTGTTTCTGTATCTGCCCTCGTCGACTACTAGCCAACTGGTCTTATGCGTTAGTCGATTTATAAACTTTATAAGTTGACTATCCGCACCTGCTTGATTTGCTTCTTCTACTTCGAGCCATCATCTTCTCCAACTTCATTGGACCTTCTTGAATCATCATCTCCTCTTGAAATAAAGCAAAATACTAACACTTAATGGTTATACCTAGTTGACAATTTTTAAGTATTCTTCCTTTTGCTCATGCGATTGTCGCTACTCATGAATTTATCTTTAACTTTATGTCCCTCTAGAACCTTCTACATTGCGAGGAGTTATTAGTGACAACATTATCTATGAGCATGCCAAGTCATCTTGGGAAATGCGGTCTGACAAAAGCCACGGAGAGGTTCGGTGAGCAAGCATGGCTGCTGCAACTTCTGTGTCACTGAAGTAAGGCCCCTCTCTCATCGATCCTTCAAGCACACATTGCAAGCCTGGCTGCTGCAACTTCTATCTCAGGTGAATTACAGGTAATTGCTACCTAATACTTAAATATAGGAATTCCTTTTTCATGTGATAAGAGAATTTTACTCGGACAAAAACAATTTATGGTTTCAAGGATATTGTACAAAGAAGAAACTCATGCAAGATTCATCCAATATTTTAAACTTTTCTCCTTTAGCAGACCTGGCTTCAGTATGAACAAGACAAGCACTTGCTGAAGGACGAGCCGGTGATGATGCACACTGTAGACAAGGCAAATACTTGTAGAACAAGCTTCCCTATTTTTCAGATGAACTGGACATTCAGGGATTCTTTTGGAATGTGTCTATCCCTTCAGTGGGTAACAGAACTGGAGAACCCCCATGCCATGGCCTCTAACTTTTGATTTTGTTGTTTGATAGAATGTTTGCCTGTCATTGCAGTATGTGTGTGGTTATTTTGGATGAGTTGAGGGGAAACTTGTTTGGATCCACCTTTTGATGTTACCACAGGATATAACTTTTAGAAAAGAAAAATAAAAGAAAAATAAAAGGAGATAACTTCGTTTTACATTTTTGTTCCATTACCAGCTCTTTAATTTGATACGGTGGCTATACTCCATTTTTTTTTCCGGCAAAAGAGGGAAAAAAGAAAATATTCCAAAGTTGCAAGGGTGATGATTCCCTATCAGTAGTTATTCCCTATCTCAAACTTCCATATTGCCCATCAGTAGTTAATCTCATTAAGCAACAAGTTCTCTTATACACGCAGTAGTTAATCTTGAAGTATCAATGTGAGAATATAGTCAGACAGAAGTCAACAACTCCTTTTCAAATCCTGAGCTAGCCGTAGAAGATGCTTTCTTGCTCTCTTAAAAGAGCTTTGTGACCTGGTTGGAGCATTTATGTACTTGGAAGGCACAATTAGTTTTAATACTATTGAACTTTAAGGTGTTGATATAGTTGGTATGCGTAAAGGAATTATCGCGATAATTCTGTAGGGATTTGATGCCAACTTCTAAGATGCAGCTCATATTTCTATTTACTCTAAGTGCATTTTGAACGCTTTTGCTGTAACTAGATACATTGATTAGTATGTTGCTAAAACATCGCATGCATGACTTCAAATATATATGAACCTGGTGATTTTTTGTTTATGGGTTTGCATATCTTTGAGGTCTTTATTTTCTTTTCAGCAGGGAGATTGGTTGGGGGGAAGATTATGGTCATCAGCTCACAGGAATATCAACTCCAAAACTATGATGTTTCTGAGTCCCGTGAGGTGTCTAAACAGCGGGAGCAGAATACGTCAAAAACGCTATTGTTAAATTCTTTCTGGGTAAATGCAAAGCTGAATGCTGGAGATTAAGGTCGCATATAGAAATCACGGCAGGTTCACATAGGGACTGAAAAACTTCTTGTTCAGATGTACCAGGAACTTGTTTGTGTAATTTGCGCATGGCATATTGGCATGTTACTGAGATTCGATTGTGCGGAGAATTAGCATGAAGTAAATCTAGTTCTGATTGTCCAAAAACAAGTAGTTTTTATGACGGGAATGAATATAAATTCAGATTATTCTTGATCTTTCTGAATGAGTTTGGTTGGCATTTCGTAAGTTGAATGACATCCTAAATTCTGTTACTGTTTTTCCTTGTAGTTTGTGCGCCCATGATTGTGGATATCTGAGATTGAGGTCAGGTCTAACAGAGGATGGTTGTTAGTGACGGATCTACTTTCTTGTCCAGCGAGCGCAGTTTTGACATATGCGCGAGGCCTTGCATTTTAAGTCAAATGGAGAAATTTGAACCCACAAGGATCACAATCTCTACCATTAAAAATGAAGCAAGTGCTATGTGGCATGAGCTTGAGCTTGAGCTTGTTTGCTGACTATTTCTGAACTTGATGCCCCATCCCCAATGAGTTCAGATGAGACATCTCTCAAGTGATCTATAGATGCAAATATATACAATAACAAAGAAAATTTTAATGAATTCCTTGATTTTCTTTTTCTTCACTACCACAATAAAAAGATTGAGTTTTTTTTTGCAAATATCCCCTCCGAAAGGGCTGAAACTTAGTTTTTTGCTTATCTAAAGACTCTATTTACATGGATACCCTTTTAATTTTAAATAATTACAAATTTTCTCAATATGAAAATTGTACCCTTAATTTATGCTCTTGCAAATTCAAATTTTCCATATATACCATCAAAAATGTTTTTTTCTATAAACCTTGTAAAGTTTAAATTGAGATTATGCATCTTGTTTTGTATAAATATATGAATAATATATTTTATAAAGTTATATAACAGAAAATATAGAAAAGTAAAAGACGCGGCTGCATTTTGTTTTTGTCTTCTTCTTATTATTTGTTGAGAGTCTTAAGACCCCCCTGAGAGTTTATAAAAATAGTTTATTAATATTCATTATCATTTTTTATCTATAAAATTGTTTTATAAGAAAATTTTTATAGTATTGTAAAAATTATTGCAAGGGTATATATGCAAAGAGTATTCATATCATATTATAAATAATTGTGATTATAGGGGCAAACTCTATAAAATAAGAAAGGTATAAACACAACTAGAGTTTTGAGGGGTAAATAAACAAAACGCAGTATCAGAGGGTATATACGTAAAAAACCCTAAATGGAAGACTTGATGAGTAAAATTGCAAGCGCGAGGGCCAACATAGCTTTCTGGTTGGGTTCGGTTGGGGACTTGACCCGAGTCTAACTAACAAATCTGCACTCCATTTCACAATACGAACCCTAACGTTCAGACCCCTTTTTAGTATCGCGACGCCTCCCGCTCGATTCTTTTCTACCATCGCTCCATCTTCTTCAACTTCGCCATTATCATGTACTGCTCCAATCTCGCCAGAAGCCCAGCGTTCCCTCTACTTTCTAGGGTTTCCATCAGACCCAAATGCTCCAAAGGTAACGGATTCGATCCCTTAGTTCTCTCCGTTCAATTTCATCCAAACACCTTAAAAAATGACACTGTATCAAGACCCAGAACCTCATCTTTCGGTTTCCATCCAAAACTCAGAAATTTTTCATCTGGGTTTCTTCAAAGAACCCTAGACAACCGCGGTAATAAGTTGAAACCCAAGAATTTCTTGGTGGGGGCTAGGGTTTTCTCTACTGTAGAGAGTGGCGCTGGAGAGAAGGGAAGCAAGACGCTTCCTTGGATAGCGGGTTACAAAGGCAGAGAAGGGAAGAGGGGAGAGAAGAGGTCTGCAATTAGAACCAATCGCTCTTCATGGATCGATTCTGCAGAGAGTTATTTTTCGAGAAATGGAAGAAATTTGTCGAATGAGAGTACAGAAAGTAGAGACAGAGGTGAAAGACCTGCTTTTGTAGAGAAAGAAACTAAGAGGGCTGGAGTTAACAATTTCTCTAACAATGGCAGAAACAGGGACAGCAGAGAGAAAAGGATGGACGGCCTTTATGAGGAAAGAGCCATGGAGGAAGAGGAAGACGCCGAACCTATTGATGATCCGAGATGGAATGGAATTAGGAGCAAGTACAAAGGGTTTGTGGATAGAGAGTCGAGGTTTGAGAAGCCTGAGGTTCGGCATTGGAATAATCAGGAGAATTGGGGCAGAAAGGTTTGGAAAGAAGCTAAGGAATCATCAGTTCCAAAGATGGTTGGTCAAGGTGTCTATGGCGTTGGGCCAGTTTTGGCGGCATTAACGGTTGAGAGGAGGGAATTTTATGCTTTATATGTTCAAGAAGGCTTGGACTTGAGCGGAAACAACAAGAAGAAGAAGGATAAGAAGGGAGTGGAGAAGGTGCTGAAGTTAGCGGAAAAGCTAGGATTGAAGATTATAGAAACTTCAAAGCATGATCTCAACATGGTGGTGGATAGCCGACCTTTCCAAGGTCTGGTGCTTGATGCTTCACCGTTGGAAATGGTCAATATAAGGGAACTAGAGCCTGTCTCGACAGAGGGTCAAAAAGCTCCTGTTTGGGTGGCTCTGGATGAGGTTACAGACCCTCAGAATTTGGGTGCAATTGTCCGGTCGGCTTACTTTTTTGGAGTGGACGGGGTTGTCTTGTGTGCAAAGAACTCGGCTCCTTTGAGTGGAGTAGTCAGCAAAGCAAGTGCAGGATCGCTTGAACTGATCGAGCTGAGGTCTTGTAAGAACATGATGCAGTTCTTGTCGTCTTCGATTGAAAATGGTTGGCGGGTTCTTGGAGGGTCTGTTTCTCCTAAAGCTCGCCCCTTGAATGAAGTTGAAGGTACGGTGCCTACTATTCTTGTTCTGGGTAGTGAAGGAAGTGGGTTGAGGCCTCTGGTGGAGAGAACTTGTACTGAATTGGTTAGAATCCCTGGAATGTGTCCATGGATGAATGTGCAGGGGGAACTGAATTTGAAGCGGAGGAAATGGATCAGGTTGGTATGGGACAAGAGCTGAAATCTTTCCTTGCTGTGGAGAGCTTAAATGTTAGTGTAGCAGCAGGCGTGCTGCTTTACCATTTGGTTGGGAAGAATAATCAACTAGGTGCTGAGAAGTTAAACACTGTTCTACAGTGAGATTATGCTGTTAGTTATATTGACTTAGCAATTTTGGACCATTTTCCTTATTTCTTTTTCAAATTTTCCATTTTTTAAAATTATTATTTTTAAAACATGTGTGCTTGTTTTATTGCAGTGGATTATCATGCTCTGATATTATTTAGTTTCTTTTAAATATGTGAGTTCTTTGCTGTAGTGGATTATCATGCTCTGATATTATTTAGTATCTTTTAAACATGTGAGTTCTTTGCTATAGTGGATTATCATGCTCTGATATTATATATGTTAGGGTTCCTTTTCGTTTAGTTACTACACTGAACTAGCAACAACTGGAAAAAATTTCCTCCTCTGATAAAATATCAGAGCATTATTTACACCTAGTATGATCTACTTTTCCGAAACTAGTCTGGCAGTTGTGTTATCTCAGGGTTCAGGGTCTGCACCAATCACTCGTATTTCACCTCATGTAATTGGATTTTAAATAGGGAGGAGGGGGAAAATAGGATTGAATGAGAAGCCTAAGATAGTTTGTGCTGGTAGAATTGTTTCAAGATATACAAATTCAAACAGTATAGGATTTTGTAGTTACTAATTAGCCTAACTATTTGTTTATTCAGCTGTTATAATTTAATGCTACTTTTTTGCATTGTATCCTGCAGTACCTTAGAAACAATTTGGCTAAAAGTTTTTTGGCCAATTTTACCGAGACAAAACAGAATTTGATATGTTTAAATAGAAAATATGGGCCATCAATTAATTGACATTTTATAGATGATCAAAGTATTGCTAAAAAAAGTGAAACTCATTGAACGATGTTGCACATATGCATTGCAATAGTTTGTAGCTATGTACTATATGAGCGTGCCCATGTTCTCTTCTGATATAGGTTTGGCTTTGTCACAGCTATGAAGATTATTTTTTAGATTTGCTGTGTTGACCTATGATTATTGTGCTTGGAGAAGGTTCTAGTATATAAAAGATACAGTTATACCATCCTGGATTCTAACTGAATAAGTATTATGTGATTTGATCATCCTCACATTAATGCAACAAGTTATTGATGTTGACTGTGAAGTTTGGAATGGGCTTTTACAGAGGGATAGAAACTTACATTCCATAATCCAATAGCGAAGGGCCATGTAATGAACATTTGAAAGTGAGTCCCGTGACAACGTGTTTGACACTGACACTTGCATGACGCTTGTTTGACATGTGTCAGACATGCTGAATCTTGTTAGATTTTGACAAATAAAATATTGGATGTTGGAGCACGAATAGGAAGGCCTAGGCTAGTCTCTGCTGGAACAAGTAAAGAATGTAAGGAGGAAGCCTTGTTGCCTTTTATGAAAAAAAAATAATCTAAAGGTTGTGTATCGGGTACGGATTGGACCAAGTGAGATACTATTTAGTGGAATCCAAACACCTTGCAAACATATGAGGTGCATCATGAGCTCACAAGCCAGATACAGGATTGGACTTCGGTCTTCAAATTCTCCCTGTTTGATTTCATGACTTGATCGTGGATTTAAATCATTAAGTTTTTAATTTTATTTTTCTCTTTACTTTCAGTAAAACATGTTCTAGTCCCTAGGGGTTTTGATGTTTGTTATATATCACATGCACCGTTGTACATATATACAACTATGTCGCCATGTCCCCGTATTTTACATTTTATGGATTTTTCATGTCACTGTGTATGTGTCATATTATATATGTTCTTGTCCCGTGTTCTTGCCATGCTTCCTAGAAGAATTGAGATTAATTCTTGTAATTGGTATTTGTTTTTCTCTTTTCACCAATAGGAGGGAAACTTGTATTAATAACCCACAGCAGGACCAAATCTTGCAATTTGTTTCCTTTGACCCTTTTTTCTTTTCTTTTCCTTCTTTTAGCATAAATGGCGGAGACAAGCTCCCCGGCTCAGCCATTTCTACCAATTTAAAGATCTAATTATGATTTGTTTTACTTTCCAAAGCTTTATGCAAAAATACCTTTCTCTGATATGTTCAATTAAAAAGCTTTAACGAAACAAGCAAGACAATAGGATTCTTTACCATATGTAACCAACACTTCTTCTCATCTATATCTGGGGTTTGTTGCACATTTGCAGTAAATATGGTTGCAGGATTAGAATGATATCGTTAATACTTGAGCTGTGCAAAAGCAAAACCTTTGCTTGATTTGGTATTATTGAAGTTGTGATAAAAGCAAAACCATATGGATTTGGTGCATTGGAAGCTTTATTGCTGGTTTGGGAGGGTCATCAGTGACCCCTCTTGCAACTCCAATTATCACAACAAAAGTTGTAGTCAATTTGGCTGCTACAAGAGCAGTGGTGAGTGGGATTTTTTGCAGCATTAGCAGTGCAAAGATGACAGTGAAAAGTCCAAATTACCCCAATGGAGGGTAGCTCCAATTACAGATAAGGGTACCAACGGGGCCAATGTAGGGGTATTTGGCCGTTACACGAGTTGCGGTGACTTTTTTTTTTTTTTTTTTCCCCAGCATTTGCTGTGCAAAGAAGATACTCATTGAAGGTCCAATTTACCCATGTAAGGGGAGCTCCAATTACAGATAAGGGTATCAACGGGCGATGTAGGGTACAAGAGCTGATGTGACTGGGGTTTTTTTCCCCGGCATTTGCTGTGCAAATGGACACTCAGTGAAAAGTCCAAATTACCCCAATGTAGGTGTAGCTCCAATTACACATAAGGTATCAACAGGGCTACGTCGTGCGGGACTTTTAAGTTTTCTACCCGAGCCCAAAATATTGGACTGGGTTTTATAGGTAATAAAACACGCCACTCAGGTATTGGGTGGATTTGGGCGGATCGGGTGATTTATAGGTGAGTTGGCGCTTCAAAACCAGTGGAGTAATCACAATTTTCACAGATAAAACATTTTTATGTTTGCTCTAAATATAATGATTTATTAGATGAATGGTTGACATTATTAACCTCATTGGAGTATGCTAGTGTCACGGAGGATGAGAAGTGCGCCACTATCGAGTTTTAACATACTTAGATAAAGTAGTTATTTTGTTATTGAATGTATGATGTATGTGAGGTTTCAGACTCGGACCTTTTTTTTTTGGGGGGTGGGGGGTTTCAAAATCTTCCCAAAACCCATAATTTGAGTCGGGCTGGTCCAGGTTCAACCCGCTCAGGTGACACCCCTAATTACAGATAACCAAAGCTGACTTGCAGTGGATTGAGTTCAGTTTTGATCTCCTTTACTACTGATGTCATAGGCTTAGTGTCACTGCTAAATGCCCTCTGACAGAGGATAATAATTCTTGATTTTTTTTTTTTTTTTTTTTTGAATGTCAGAGGAAGTATCATATTCTTAATCACTGCTTATTTTATCTATAAGGAGCTGTGGAGTTGTGTGATTTTAAAACGTTAGGAATTCAAGCCTTCGCTCTTAAATGGTGATGAATTAGTCTTTGCCCTGCCCCAATGACCAGCTTGCAAACTTAAACTGGTGTATTGGCTGCCAGTGAACTTAATATTATCTTACATGTTGCCTAGTCTGCTTTTGAGCAGCAGCACTACACTGTATTATGATCTAAAGGGTTTTAAGCATGGTTAGAATCTTGTTATTGGTATCAGTATCGGCCAACGATTTTTAGCAGCAATATCGACAATATAGCTATGTCGGTCATATCAGCCATGTCGACCCTGATATCTGGCCGATTATATAGAGTTAATATCGTATCAGGTACCTCCATGTTGATGATATATATCGGAATTGACCAAATTTGAAATCATGGTATTAAATCTGTTGACTAGACGCCTAAAAATGATCATCGCTATGTTGTCTTGGACATTACACGTGTATTGTAGTTATCTTATTGCAAAGTTGAAGTGCATGAAACAACAGACGCTTACCAGTGTGCAGTGGATTCTTGTGACAATTTGCAGTATTGGTCAAAAAAATTCCTTAGGAGTGTACCTGAAGTGAACACCTATAGAGAAGAATTACATCAATGTCTTCAATAGGAATCAGTATGTTGAAATCTAATTAGGTGTTTCTCTGCCTCAAAAATTGATTGTCCACCTTCCTTTTTTATTTTTTTTGAACCAACCAAACACCAAAATATTACTTTTGTAAAGCATGTACAATGCAGGCGAGAAGTCAATGGAGTCATGGATCATATTTGACACATTCTCTGCGGATAATAGTATTTTTTTTTGGGAGTAAATTTCTGCAGATAATAATTGTTCCAGGATCCATTAGATTAGATGGAGGTATTAAATGAACATAAACACCGAATCTCTAAAAAACTTGGAGGTCTCCTTTCAGATTCAGTATCTACAACCAAAGCCTCTAAAGTAGATCATCCGAATGTGAGCTAATTTGTTAACTGTTCCATAATATTGAAATGAGACTGATGACACCTTGTCACATGAACAATTTTAAGAAGTATCATCATCAGTCATTACCCTCTTCTACTTAGGCAATCTGTCCTCAGGATCTATAATGTAACTCATCTTTTTGGCTTATTCCAACTCAATTCATTGTATCTTTAATAGCTCTCGAATTAACGGATCTATACTGTCTGGAAAATTATTTACTTTCCCTCCTTGCAAAATATTTTAACCTCTCTCTCTGTTTTATAAGCCTGGCATTTTCTTTAAGCATGTAACCTTCCTAATTAATGTGGTTGCATTGTCAACACCAAGAGACTTATCCTAACAAAGGTTAATAATATCTGGACACTTTCCAAACACAATCAATTATACGTGGAGAAGAAAAACTAGAATATGACCGAAAAATATTCATCTGGAGAGATTCTAAAATGTTTGATAAGATCTAGAGCTACTGATCCCTTATGCAAGTTTATATCTTCTTACAAAAGAAAATTTTATTTCCCATAAGCCATATAATTGAAACATCTTAAATACGTTTCTCAGCACTTTCCGGAATCACCTGTATCAAATCCAAACTGTTGAGGACCATAAACTGAAGAAAGATAGCCACTGAAACTTGTGCCCTTTCTGGACATAACAATTATGCATGCAATAAATTCCAAGCCCAAGTAATAGCTCAAACTTGTCCTTGATTTACTTGATAATTCTTGTCCTAGCCTTTATTTGCTTAAGCTGCTGTTATCTTATACCTCAGTTCATTCTTCAATCAAATCAACTCATCTTTCCCGCCTTGCATTACACATACTAGATCTTATCAATTATTTTCAGATTTTGAGCTTCTTTTAATGGTATTGCTTCGCTGCTTTCTTTCTAGATTCATGTGATTCCTCTTCCTCCATATCCTACTGAATTATGAGCTTGAACTTCAAAATCATGAAGGATATATGCTTGGCATTTAGCAATGCAGACCCTCATGTCAAAGTGAGAAGACTACTTGATGTGTTTACAACATCATTGTACATCCTATTTTCCTTTAAAATAATTATTTACTATGACTTCTTATTATCATAGATATACTAATTATATACTAGAGAAGGTTTGGAGACTTTTAAGCAAAATTTACCTTGGAAAGAAGAGCTCCCATTGGGAGCAATATTGTTTTTTCTTGGGATGTTAGTAAATCTAGGTGTAGTCGAGTATAATAGAACTCTGGGGTCTTTTATCTTTTATATCTTCCTGTCATAGTAAATTGAAACTGTATTTTGTAATATACCATTTTCTCACCCTATTTCTTTTTCTTTTTCGGTTTTTGTTTTTCGCCAGAATGTAATCATCAATTTTCAACATGTGGGAAACTGGGAATTCAATCTTCCCGTCTGTGCAAGAGTCAATGATTTTTTTTAAGTTTCCTTTTCTATATTAATCCTCCAGATGTGGGGAATTCAGTATTTGTCTAAAATGTATGTATCCACATTACTTTGACAAAATACCATGACTTGTAATATTTGGCATAATGATGTCTTCACTTGTGTGAATTATGTGATTAAATATCTGAATTGAATGATTGTAAAGTACTGAGATAGTTTGTAGCAGGCAGCAAAGTTTTCTACGTTTGATAGCTGCATCACTGGCCAAAATATTGCATATTAAGAAAAGACATATTTAGTTCTTACTTCATTTGATCTTACAGGTAAATTAGGTCCAGAGTCTTCTTCAACGCCAAGAAGTGCAAGCTGCTATCTTATCTTCTATTATCTTGAGAAAGATCAATCCACAGGTACAATGAATGTCACCAGCATAACCATAACTATACAGTGGCATGAGAGGCTATGACTACCGTAATTAAGCTGCAGATAACGATGGTCGTTGGGTTCTTCCTTCTCGGCGAGTGCCCAAATTGGAAACTTTTTATCTTTACTAGTAAGACCCCGACAATCAAGTCGCGAAGAATAAGAAACAGAGATGATTCTTTTTCTAAGTTCTTTCTTTTTTTGTTTCTTTTTTAAAAAAAAAACGATGTTTATGTTTTGTACTGTCTCTTGCTTCAAACTTCTTGCATGTTTGTATCATTTCATTTGTGATGATGCTTCTCTTACATTTTTCTGATATTGCTTCTTTACTGATCCAATTACCTACTTCATGGACCATGGCAATATTATGATGATTCTTTATGGGAATTTCTATATTATACTCTCTTATTTTAGGGAGGTCCCAATCTTACAATTCAAAACTCCACTGAACCCTTTTTACAGTTGAATTTGACCACCACATGATGTGACCTTCATCTTTTGATGCAAGAAAGTGTGGGGGCAAAATTCTTTGCTACTCCCCCAAGGCCCCTAAACTCTTGCCCTTTGCACACTTAGCTGTTATTTAATACACATGGACCCTTCTTTTAAGGATCAAGACTCCCTTAAAGTTTTCAAAAAGGGATGCAGTCTGGTCCCAAAAGGGATGTGACACTCCAAACTTAGGTGCCACCATTCATTGGATCATGTCATAATGTTCTTTCAATATAGTGAGCCTGGCCTGCTCAATGTGAAACATTTGTATTCCATGTACAAAAAAAATATGGTCCTTCAACACCCCCCCCCCCCCCCAACACCACCCACCCCCCCCCCCCCCCCCCCACAAAAACAAACCCCACCCCCCCCCCCCCCCCCCTCCCCCCACCCCCAACCAAAAAAAAAAACCACCACACCGAGACTGAGAGAGCATTTACAGAGTGTGAAAGAAGTGGGGATAAGATTAGCCGACAACGGGAGGGCGACCAAACAATGCAATATTCTTACGTCTCTTGCTTGAATTCCTTGTGTTTGGTTGCATCTTGAGTTAGGCATGGCTCAGTAGGTGAAAGAGATTGTTGCTTTGTCTTTGAATCATTAGAAGATTATTCTTCTGCTTACAAATTTATTACATGGGCTAATTTCCTCTTGTCCTCGTATTTTCTATGGTCTAGGAAAAGGATGTATCAGCGAAAGAGAAATTCATGGAATCCAAGTTCGGTTGATGTTACAAGTACCAGTGAATTCCACTTTAAATTCACATAAATCTAGTTACCTGGCTTTACTCAAATTTTATGGATGTAAATTGTGTAAAATCTCCACTTGAATTAAACTGTTTGTGACATCCTTATGCTTTAAAAGATTACCTGTTGTAAAAGATATTGGCCTTTGCTTCTTGAGGAATAAAGAAAGAAATAAAGAAGAGGAAAAGCGATTTTCGCGTTGCTCAAAAAGATCTTTGCCTGCTCATTGCCTTCTCCACATAATCATTTACATGGAATCATTCTTGATCTTATGGATTCAAAGTATTATACTCTTCCTTCAACCTTACAGCTAGCTGCTGCAATTAGATAACCTGTGTCTTGGCTTTTTGTTACAAGAGTTTTGTGCTTAGGTGTCAAGACACATGCACAAGTGGTCAAGGTTGGAGACCAGATCCATCAAGTTGCAGAAGTTTAAGGCTCACTTGAACAAGTTTGCTAGCTGAAAATTCTGACCCATGCCCTGCACCATTTTTCTGGACAAACAAGTGCTGGACTCTAGTCCCAACTGGGGTCAAGGACCACATAAAGGTATGCTCATATGATGGGGAAAACAAAATAATACTAACAATAAAACAAAAATATATTTAGTGTTGCAAGTAGGCATCCCTCATGGAAATTATGAAAACAATGTTCTACATTCCATATCCAATACAACACCAATACAACCAAAACATCATAAATTGACAGATACATTTACATATGATTCTTCTACTATTCTTCTAATATACTTTCATCAGTCAAAAGAAATTTCATGTCTACAGACCTAAAGGGGAAGCAGAGGAGAATAGATCAAAACCATCCGGTTGCGACTCGCTGATCTTAACAGTAGAAGGAAGGAGATGTCGATATTATCTTTCACTCAACTCGGCACTCAGCTGCTGTTCTTTTACTGCTCACTGATCCCAACTGGAGGGAGAGGGGGAAAGGCAAAAAAAATCAATTCAGGCCACGATGAGCTTTTTACTATAATCAACAACAGGTTCACTAGAGTGCAAGTGGATGCTATACTAGAGTCATGACATGTAATTATAGACAAATGAATTTTCAACAAACAGTCGACTTACCGCTAGCGTCGAGAGTTCAGAGCTCTTCAGCACCCTCAATCTCTTGGCAGTCGAAACAAACATTCTGCAATTACCAGAAAAATTCAAATGTTATGAGAAAGACTAACACAAGTTATAGTCAATAAAAAGTCATTAGTACTACAGTTTGTATATCTATCAACTATAAATGGTTTCGACTGTAACAATATCTCAACCAAATTTCGAGTCTCATCAGATTTGTAAAAACTGGAAGTTTGTTTTGGGTTTCTAGGAGAGTTTGAGGGAATAAACCGGTCATAATTAAGCTCAGATCAGGCAGTACTAATATGCTTTGTGAGGAGTAGAAATCCTGGTGATTGATTACTGGGGGTTTCGCCAAAAGATTTGTTTTCTATGCTTAGATTTCTTGTCTCTCTCTCAAGTGCTGCATGGTGTCCATCACATCAAAGTGCCCCGTTTGTCAATGATCTAATAGTGTGTGCTTCTATCATACTTAATTAGTCGTTAGTTGAGCAATCAAGTAAAATGCATTCTTGCTGACATGCTCAAGTAATGTGAAGGTATGTCTGTTAGTCAACGTGGCATGAGATTACCACTCAATTAAGTTTCCACGATGCACGTGTAATCGAAGACAACGCCCCGATTCTCAACGTAATTTTCGATTAAAGTTTTCATGATAAGCATGGTTCTATCAGGTATCAAACTTTTTGTCTTCTAGAACCCTAACCTTGCAAGAAGTCAGCTAGTCCAAATTCAGGGAACTGTTGAGGTGGGTGGAAAGAGGGGCTGCACCTGTTCCTGAAAAAAACTAAGGAAACTTCTATTTTGCTGTAGTTCTAAGCTGTAATTGATCACAAACACTAATGACTCAAGTTGCAAATACAAAAGTTATATCTGAAATAAAGTAAAGACCTAGGGGTTTTTTTTTTGTCTGACAAATTAATATGTAAGTATAGTTTCTCAAGGGTGAGAGGAAAAAAAAAAACTTACTCCCATGGGACATCCCCAACTAGCATCCTGTCTCCTTCATTGTCCTCATAAACCAAAGTGTATTCACCAGTCCCATCCAATAAGCCTGTGAATGCCTGTTTCTGTTCTGCAGTAGCCTGAGCTCCATCAGCAGCAGGATCCTTTTGAGCTGCATAAAATAGAAAAAAAAAAGTTGAAAAAATCAGTAATAATTCTAAAAGGCAAACTATATTACTTTTAATTTATATCTTAGACATGACCACCTTAAATTCTATCTTAGATAACAGTAAGTAGAAGCCATCACATTACAGATTTCATGACTGACAAGAGAGAGCATGCTAAATTGCAAACTATACAAAGTCTCATAAGAGAAGGATCATTTAAAATTTCAGACTGAGAATAGTACTAGCAATTGATCTACTCTTTGTGTATATACCTGCAAGAAGACCATGAAAGAGCTCTCCCACAGCAGAAGAGAGCTTCTCATAGCTGTCATAGGCCTTGAGGTCCACTTTCCTTCCAATAGGGATCCCATCCATGTTAATTTTCACAAAAAGACCTTTCTTGCAGATCTGAGGCTTTGTTCCAGTCTCAGATCCCCCATTCTGTGACACAACCGGTGGCGGCTTAGAGGAGCTGCTTGCGAGATTCTTCCTAAACGATCGGATTGGAGGCCACCCAACTACTGGAACAGAAGCAGTTCTGCATTCTCCAAAGGAAAATTTGAAGTCAGAGATGCACAGGAGTCTTAAAATTCTATGGGTAGTGTTGTTCTTGCAATTCTCTTCTTTTTGGTTTTGGGTTTTTATTCTCATATAATAGTCTTTTTGGCAATGATGGTTGAAATCAAAGTGACATAACTCTGTTGAGCTAGAAGAAGAAATTCATCAAGAAGTTGAAAATTTTAAAAAACAACCAGAATTGATAACGGTCCAAAAAAAAGCTTACAATTCGATAGCCTAAAAGGAAGAACTCGGTCCTTGAGTCAGTACAAAAGTTCTGAATTAGCTAGCACTACTCTGAAGAATAAACAGTACAGGATGTAAAAAAGAAAAAGGCAATACGAGAGGAATAAGGATCTTATTTATCTTTTAAAACAGATAATTTAAAGAAGCATATATCTTAAAATAGCCAGCAATTCATATATTCATTCTGGCCATTCCAGTATAAGTGCCAAGCACCATGTGCAAGAGAACAACTCATATGCATTAAAAAAAAAAAGTACATCATTGTAACAGTCATACTAATTCCCTACCCTGAGGCCACAACTAGCCAATTATACAAAAACAAGACCTACACCAATGAGAAAATAAATGTATGGAGGAGTACCAATCTGTCAGAAAACAAACATATCAGAAAAAACCAACATCACTGGAAAAATAATAAATAAAAATAAATGAACGTATGCAAGTGAAAGGAGAAATATTCAACACAAGAGAGACATACCAACTTGCTGGACAAAAAAAAAAACATATCAAGTAAAGAAGCTATCAAAGATAATCTACAAAAATAACACGGGGGGCAAAAAAAAATAAAAATAAAAATCTCACCTTTTCTGAGAGCTGTTGCTATTGATTCCAGCTGCATTAACAGAGGCAGCAGCAGCATGTGATGGTGGTGGGCAACATGCCTTTCTCTCAAGGCTCTGAGGAGGCTGCTGCTGCTGCTGCTGAAACCCTGAACAAAAATGAAGAGAATGGTCATGAACAAAACCCATTACAGAAAACTTTGGCTAGGTTGATGATAGACCTTCATTTTTAGAGCTAACTGTGTCTAAAAATCCCCTTTTGGTGGTTTTAGAAGATTTAGGGAAGTAACCCAGCGAGAGAACAGAAGGATCCTCTGCTTTCCTCTCAGCTGATGAACCCCAGTCCTCAGATCCTGGAGGGCCCAGCGTCAGTTCCAGCTTCTTATCCTCTTGAACACCAAGCCCACTTCCTCCTCCAGAGTCTCTCACCATCCAATCTCTCTCCTTTGCCACCATCAAATCAAGCAGCCTCGGGCATGCATCACCCATTTTTTTCTTTCTTTCAGAACTGAAAACAGAGCAGAAAGAGGAGAAATATATACATCAACCATTAACAGGGGAAGTAGGAGAAGAAGAAGAAGAAGAAAATGTCATATAAACAAAACAAGTCAAACAAACACCAATAAAATCACGACCACAAACTCTTGAACACAAATAAAATAATAACGTGTTGCCTGAATACAAGACAGAAAACAAAAAGAGCACTTGCCCCCCTCAAACTCACGTTCACAAGAACAGAAACAGATTCAAACTAAAGAACCCAGATGGAGAAGAGCACTGGCAGCAAGCCCAAGCCCTCAAAATGAAATCTTGACGGTTGTAACAGAGAGAAAAACAGAAGGAAAAAGAAAGAGGATAAAAAAAAAAGGCTGTCTTGCTTTCTTTTCTTCGTGGTTAAAAGGGGACAAGGACAGGGAAGACTGGAGAGATTCCAAAGCAGCTGAAAAGGATCCAGAAATGGAATTTAGAGCATCACTCACGCAAGTTCTTGGGGCTCTGAGATTTGAGGCGTGCCCTCTCTCTCTGTGACAACAGCACGCTCACCAAAGCGCACACAACACACAAATTGCAAGCAGACAGAGATGTTTGTGTCTCTGTCTCCCCTCTCTCTCTCTCTCTCTCTCTCTCTCTTATGAGGAGGAGGAGAAGAAATACTGTGAACAATATAAATACGTGTATTTGTACTTTTGTACGCCAATGTGTGACTCGAGCCTAGTTTTTCTTTTTCTTTTTCTTTTTTTAGGAGTGGGGGGCCTCAAGGAACCAATTAGAGTGATCAGGGTGTTGTGGTCCAAACTCTAAAAGTATTGGGCTAGAATTTGATTTGCAATTGCATGATGATGGGTGGTTTGAGGAGAATTCGGAGTTCATTGAATTATGATTTCTTTGAATGGGGTTGGTCCCACTAATGTGTAGGATAGTTCTTGATGGGTGAGGGTGAGGGTAACGATTAGGGGCGGAATTAGGAAAAAATTTTAGGGTGGACTGCAATTTTTTATAACATATACTTATGAATTATATGAACTTTTCAAAAGAATAAACAGTATTCTCTACTAAATCAGGAGCGGAACTAGAAATAAATTTACTAAAAAAGCCAAAATAAAAAGGGATCAACATTCAGGAGCGGAACTAGAAATAAATTTACTAAAAAAAAGCCAAAACAGTATTCTCATTTGAATGACATCATGTCATCAACATTCACAACCATCGCTTCGTTAAATCTCTTCCATTTTAATTGCATCTCACCATCAATATAGCTTCTCATTCCCCAAATTCCTATACAATGAACAAGACATCTCCCCTAATTTCTAGATTCTGACAGATAAATCTAAAGCACAAAATTAACACTCAGGATTCTAATTCAAGAAATAGTTTCACAAGGATTCGAAATGTACTCCACTACCACAGAGAAAGCAAGAGTCAAAGCTAATCACCCGCAATCCCAACAAATTCCAACTAAAAAATGAACAAAAATTGAATTTTAAGTCTATATATAAAAAAAAAATGGGCCGGGCTGTAGCCCGGCCCAGCCCACTAATGGGTCCGCCCATGATAACGATAAGGGTAGGTAAGGGTAAGGGTAGGCCACGGGTGGCTCACGGGTACGGATAATTCTAAATTGGACCCGGAACTTGAAAGTCATCTAGCTCGAAAGGGACTCCGACATGGTGCAACCGTGCGTGGTGTTTGGCAATCGGAAAGTGTTTTTTTTCTAATATATATATATATTTTTTTTTTACAATCCTGATATTTGCAAGGTGGAGATTTACTTACATTTTGATACTTTTTGCTATATTTATTGGTGAATCAAAGAAATGATTGCCCCTTTGTCTGTGAGAAAACGTGGTTCGAATACCTGACACCCACGTGTCAGGTCAGCATTTCACGCACATGCGTTTTGCTGCGAAAAAATAAAAAACAAAAAGGTCACAGTGTGACCTACAAAAGTTCGAGCTGGCCACTCTGATAAACCTCGCGGAAATGTGGGGCCCGCGTCAAGTTTCGCTTGGAAACCTGAACGATTTGATGTAGTCTCAAATTTTGACGATGGATCCAAACAGGCCCTTTACATTAAAACGAATTTGTGTATTTACTTCTATATTTCCAGGCCATTTGAAACAGTGAAGCAACCAACTACATTTTACTCGTATTTGATCTGTTTCATCCAAATCATGAGTAAGTACCTTTCCATAGGCTTTTCTTTTCTCGGTTCTAAAGCGAATTTTAAAAATCAAAGTTTGAATTTCCAATTGCAAATTTTGAAGGGGTTGGCAACTAGCCTCACAGACATTTTTTTTTTTAACAAAGAAAAAGAAGATAAATATATAAAATTAATTGTCATTAGAGATTAATAGGTCATGAATTGGAAAAAAAAAAATGTTCATTTCCAGATGCATAGATTTATTTTTCTTCCAAATCTTAGACAGTTACCTGCGTTTGTTCCAAATCTCTTTTTACATGAATCTTTGATCAACCTCGTCTAATGCTTAGTCGTACAATTGAATTTTCTCGTACTTAATAATTTCTTTGTGTTCTCATGCACCAATTATAGAATTTTAATTTACTTTTCACAATACACATTCATCCTCTAAATATTGGGCCAAGCTTGAGTTTAATCATGGCTTTAGTTTCTAATGTTTCTTTCTCCTTATTCAACTCTTCATTCGCTGTCACACGCTTGTAACACACTGCTCCTCTCACCTGCCAAAGACTTTGGCTAGCAAGAAATTGCAAAAAGAGATTTTAATTTACTGTAAAAATCACAGGGGAAAAAAGAAATACAGATTATTTTGCAATGTGAATTTGGTTCATATGTGTGAGCCGCACACACTATAAGAAGGTTAATCTCGCATGAATAAGATGTCGGATTTCGTGGGTACAAAATTTTTAAGTATTTGAAATTCTTATAATATTACAAGAAGATCAATCCCACGCGTTAATATGAAATTGACCCTCCTATATTAATGTGTGCTTATGTGTGAGCCACACACACATTATTAGAGAGTCAATCTCATGCTGACGCGTCAAATTTCAGACGACAAAATTTTAAATTTTTAAACATCTTATAACATTATAACATAACATTATAACAGAGATAATCTTAGTGTCAACATAAAATTAATTTTCTTATAATATATATGTATTTGTGTGACTTACACCCATAAACCGAACCTCACAACACATAAACCGAATCTATCTGTTGCTTCCTAATTCGCGATCTCCGCTGCCAGCGGTCTGTTGGTACCGGTTAAATCCGCGGTTAACCCGTCCGCGGTTGGGTCACTGATGCACTGCTTCTACAGCGAATGGTCCCGGACACGTAGGCGGCACGTGGTTTTCCGGTGACCTTTCGCTTTGTGGGGCCCGCATGGGGTGAGGGACCGTGGTTGGCACGCGCCCACCCGAACTCTCTCTTTTTTGTGTCGGCGATATTATGATTGTTTCAGCTGATAAAAGAGCTTTTCATGCTAAAATAGGCTGATTTTTTGCCGAATTATTCCCTTTAGAAAAGGGATTTGTTTTGGGTTATTAATCATATTTGTGGATATGATGGGGGATTTTTTTTTTTTTTTCATTTCTTAATTTAAATAGAGGCCCCAATCTGACTTCAAACTTGAGACTTTCTTCCTAAACCAAATATCATTTGATGTGATGGAAGATTTTGTGTATGGTATAATTCATTCTTCTATATAGGGTGGGCTAACGAGACGAATCGGGTTGATTCGTCCCGTCAGCCCAACGAATCCGTGACGAGACGGGTCCGACGAGACGGGTTGAAAACCCGGGTAAAGAATCGGGTCTCCTGACCCGACCCGATTCGTTACCGGATTCGCCGAGACGGGTTGGACCCGTCTCGGCAATTTTTAATTTTTTTTAATTCGAATTTTCTTAAATTTTTAAATTTTAAGTTATAAAGAAATTAGGAAAAAAATAGTAAAAAAAGAGGAAAAAATTTAAAAAATGTCTAAAATTATAAAAAAAAAATTAGAATTGATATTCACTAATTACAAGTTTTTTTGTAAGGTAAATTATTTTATTAATATGAAAAAATCATATACCAATCTGCTCATCACATATAATGTACATAAAACTTATCTCGTATAATATACATAAAAAACTCTGGTGCTCATCTCATATAATATACATAAAAAAACTCTGGTGGTTCTCTACTCTTCATCATCGTCCTGTTCAAACTCTTCATCTAGAATAGTTTTTCCTTATGTGCGTCTTTCTGCATCGAACCAGTCCTTTAAGCAAACAGCCATTTCCAAGTGTTTCGGCGTCAGTCTGCTCCTCCAGGGTGTCAAAACTCTACCACCTGCAGAAAATGCGCTCTCGGACGCTACTGTAGAGGCCGGAGGTGTCAGTATATCTCGGGTCATGGTAGAAAGAACAGAAAATTGTTTTCTCTGTTCTTTCCACCATGACAAAACATCAAATGTTTCCCATGGTTCATCATCATTTTCATTTATTTCAGCAGGCATTGTGTTCAAATATAAATTAAGTTCATCAAATGAACCTGCTCCTGAAGAGTGTTTCTTTCTAGTTAGAGGAAAGTAAACTTTTAAAATTAGATAATCTTTTACCTAGACTAGTAGAAGAAGTTTGTGATGATATAGATGCCCTAAATTCAGAAAAAGAAGTGGGAAATAATTCATCTCTGTACAATGAGTACATTTCTTCTAAAAGAGATCTAATTTCTAAAAGTAATTTATCTACATCTTGTTCATAATTTAAATATAAAATAAAATTGGATAATAAAAGTTTTAAATTATCTATTTTAATTCTAGGATCCATAATTGCAGCTAAGTAAAATAAAAAAGGCATATTTTCAAAATATTTTCGAAATTTTTCTTCCATATCATGTATAGCCTCTTCAAGACTGTCATCATCTCTGTATGCAGCAAATACTTGAGCAATTTCATTAAGATTATAAAAAACTAAGTTACATGTGGGATAATATGTACCAGAAAGTGCTTTTGTGCCAGTGTCAAATTTTTCTAAAAAAGTACAAAAATTTTCTTATAATTTCCACTCTTCATCGCTAATATAAAAACATGAACATTCATTTACTGTAAAAAAAATGAATTGCTTGTTTATAAGGAAGGCAATCTTTAATCATATTGTAGCTTGAATTCCAACGAGTTTTCATAACTGCTTGGAGTAGTTTTTCCTTCAGTCCACATTATCAGCAATAACTTTTAAAAGATTGTGTAAATCACCTAGGGGGGTGAATAGGTGATAATGCTAATCTAGAAACTAAATACGGAAGCTAAAATAATTTTGCAATCACACTTAATACAAGCACCAAGTGTAGCCGAATTCCCGTGAAGGGCTCTGTACTGACTCCTCTAGATTCCCCTAGATATGGGTTAAGGTGCTATATGAAGCTCTTGTGGTTAAGTACAAGCGAGGCACACACACAAGCAAGCCAAGCATATAAGGATGAAATAGTAATGAGAATTAATGCAAGGCACAACACAAGCAAATATGATATGAATGAATGAATGATACTTTGCACAAATAAGAGAGAGAGGGTTTAGAGGCAATGGATCAAACGCAAACACAAAGATATGTTTCGAGATTCGAGCCCCTAACTCTACGTCCCCGCCTTCACCGAGAAGGATTTTTAAACCACTAAAGGAGTACCGAACTCCTCTCTCAACCTTACAATGCCACCGAGGCAATACAACCACAAATCCACCTCTACCGAAGAGGGATAAGGCCTGTAGCCAACAACCAAACTCCACCTCACAATAGAGGGAGCAAACACCACTCTGATCAACCTCTACCAAAGAGGGATACAACAAGTAAAGGAGGGTTTACAACTTGGAGGCTCAAACAACCTCAAACAATCTCTTTTCCACAAAACAAAGATCCTAAATAGATTAGGATAGAATGATAGCTCAAGTGTGGAAAAAAAAACTAGAGTTTGGAAAAACAAAAACTCAAAGAAAAATACTTGGGAAAACTCTTGTAAAAGATAGAAATGAAGAACCAAAACAAATCTCCCAATTTTCTATTTTCTTTGATTTTTTCAAAAACTCTAAAACAAATAAGATTGATCTTTTGAAGCTCTAAAACCTTTTGAAAACTTATTTTAAACACCAAGAAAGGAGAGAAATTTTAGCTCTTGAAATCTTAACCAAAACCCCCAAGAAATGGGGTATTTATAGCCCAAACAGAAAACTAGCCGTTAGGCTGATCTGTCAGCCTGACAGGCTGGCGGTCGACCGGCCGGTCGACCGCCAACGGTCAAAAATATGACCGTTGGAGCAATCCGGTCGACCGCCCAGATACAGAGAGCAGAGCTCTCTGGTCCGGTGGACCGCCCGGTCGACCGGCCCACTGTGCTGCCAGACGTGCACAGCTCTGTGCACGTCGGTCGACCGTACGGTCGACCGGCCCTTGGTGCGGATGACCGTGCGGTTGACCGACCTGGCCTGTCAGCCACTGTTCTGGGTCAGAAAAACATGTTAAAAATATTTTTAAAAATCTTTTATCTCTTCTAAAAATCCCCAAAAATAGTTTTAACATTTTGCATTGATATATAAACTTGTGATAAACATTTAAACTCAAATATCAAGTATATGAAACCATTTTTGTATTTTAACATTTTTACCAAAAATCAAAACTTATATTTTATCAAACTTGTATTTTTCAATACATGAATAGGATAGTCAAAATAAGTTTGTTTAAAAGTTAAACATGCATGTATAGAAAGAATACATCTACTATACATAAACTAATTAAACTTGTTTTGATCAATCTATTCATGAAAACAAATATCGGTTAAACTAAAAACCGAATATCCAAACATAAAACGTGTGTGTTATGCACTTGAGCATATTAACTTTCTTATCTTTACACATGGATCTAAAACACACTAAAATAGGATACCTAAGTCTTCTTGACGATCTTTATCTTCAAGTCGACCCGATCCAAAACGTGATCCACGAGCTAGGCTGTGTATGATCTTGATGCTCGGGCCCTGGAATCACCAAGTGAAAGCTTCCAAACTCCTCTTTTTGAAGCAATCACCAACTAATATCTTGTTACATGATCTGAAACTAAAATCACAAGATTATTAGTAAACATAACTACATGAGTTAATCGTCATCAAAACTAGAGAGGAAAGCCTCCGGGCCAACAGATTGTCTCCTAGCTCCACTGTGTTTTATATGTAAAATAATTTTTTTAACTTTATAAATATATTTGTCTAAGATTTTTAGACCATCTTGTATACATAAATTCAATATATAGCAAACACATCTAACATGAAAAAGTTTACCGTTTAAAATCGGATCTAATACCGTTTTCAATTGTCTTATTGAAGCAGTATTTTCACTTGCATTATCAAAAGAAATAGAAAATATTTTATTTTATATACCATAATATCTACAAGTAAGAAAATTGAATTTGCTATATTTGTAGCAGAATGTTTCTTAGAAAATTTAGAAAATGATAAAATACGTTTTTGTAAAATCTAGTTATCATCAATAAAGTGAGCAGTAACACATAAATAATGAATAAGATTAAGAGCTTCCCATATATCGGAAGTTAATGAAATTTTTCTAGCATCACTAGTAAAAAGAGCCTTCAAAATATTTTTTCTATTTACAAATAAATCTTCAATTTCTTTAGTTATAGTTTGTCTGCTAATTCTCTTATAATCAGGAGCAAAAACAAATTTAAGATAATCAACTAACGCATCTGATTCAGTAAAAGAAAATGGAAGTTCTGCTCGAACAATAAATTCAGCTAACTTATGTTTATTTACTTCAGGTTTATATCTCCAAGTGGAGAGTGTGCCTGAATCAGCTAATATTTGTGCTTGTTGTGGTGGTAAACCGTGACTTTTAGCATGCTTTTTTTCATAGTGTTTATTAAGAACACCTGTACCGTATCCTTCTTTATGATCAAATAGTTGATGACAGTACTTACATTCTGCCTTTCTTCTACCTTCAACAACTTTTTCTACGAAATGGTTCCACACTAGAGAAGTTTTGGCTCTTACTTTAGTGGTTGTGCTAGTTGGTTGTGGTGTTTCTGGAACTATAGTATCATACTGTGCTGGTTGTGTATCATGTTGTTCTTATGTTTCAATAAAAAAAGGAGCCAGAGATTGTGCATGCATTGGTGATATTGACATTAAAAGTTGAGAAAATGAGGAATATTGAGGAGGGAGGTAAATAGAATGCCGACCTGTACCACTATCACTGGCATATGCAGCATGTGTATATGGTACAAAACCACTGTAGTCAATTGCATAGCTTGACGAACTGTGATAGAGAGCAAATGCGGATGTTGGGGGAGCATAGTTGTATAGTGGGTAAGCGGCATATGTTGACGATGAGCTACCGCCAGCATCGGTGTAAGGTGCGGCAGATGAAGGATTGTGTGTTGATCGAGAGCTACCACCGGCTTCGGATGAGGTACCACCAGTACTCCAGTTGGGCTCCATTAGACTAGACTGGAAGTTGGTAGAGATTTATAATTGTAAGAGAATAAGAGTGATTTATAATAGAAGAGAGAGGGTTGATGTGAAGTGAGATGAAAGTGAATGGGAGTGGAGGGTATTTATAGAGTTTAGGAGGGTTTTTTTTTTATTTTTTTTTTAAGAGATACAACGGCTCATTTTTGAGCCGTTGTGGGTGAATAAGAGGGTGCCACGTGGCACCCTCTGTTTCACCCGCAACGGCTCTTTTTGAGCCATTTAGGGTTTAAAAAAAATTAAAAACGAATCTAAGAGTCTCAGAGTAATTTTCCTCTCTAACAGTAATATAATAATATTGGACTTAAAAAAAAATGGAGAAGTGGGGGGTCAGGGAAATTTTCCCCGACCCGATTCGTCCAGTGATTCGTCACGGGACGAATCAGATTCATCCCGTTTACACTGGACGGGTCAACCCGTTCTGACCCGCCCCTAAACGGGGCGGGTGCAGGTTGACCCGTAACCCGCCCTGTGCGACTCAAACAGGTCGCACAGGGCGGGGCGGGGTGGGTCGACGCGGGTCGACCCGCCCTATTAGCCACCCCTACTTCTATGTATTACTATGCTTTTGACACACACATACCCAAAAAAAAGAGCTTAATTGGCAGAAATATCTTAAATGAAAAGCATTGTAGCTAATCATTTGTTATTGTGCTCTTTCTGTGTTTTACGTATCTCAAGAGAGAAAATATACCTTCGAGAATAATGATGTGGTATATTTAATTAATTCATGTGAAAAGTTATGGAAAAGTTTTCAAATGGGTGAGACAACTAAATAACTTGTATCTCCCTTTGTTGTTTATTTTTCATTAGTACTTTTTCACGAACTTACAAACAACAAACGAATACTCACGAAATAAATACAAATATCTAAATAATTAAAGAGAGTAGATGTCAGACTTTCTCATTAAATTTACAATAAGTGGAAATTAAATTTAACATTTTTTTCCACCAAACATTAACCAATCCTATCGTTATTGCCACTCTCTAGTTGCTATTTCATAATTTCATTTGTGACAATCTCCTGTCTCAATGGCAAAGAGAATCTGGAAGAGGTGATTTTTTACTTGCTAATTCGTTTTTTTTCCCCAGTAAAGATCACAGTATGATCTTGAACATTTTAAACCTCTGGTAACCAACTCTAACTCCTTTGCTTACGTCATGTTAACCACCTCTTGGACACTACGTATAGCTAGAGCGCAATATAATACATAACTCAATGTATCAAAATACATGAGAGAAAAAGATTCTTATATAATTCTCTTGAGTCCACTTGAAGTCCAGCTAACATTTTTCTTCTTGAAAGATTACTAGTCTTTACAAGAACAGGTGCCTCGTGGCTATAAATCCTATTAATTAAGAGCTTGAGTGAAACCTAAAGAATTACTTGATCGCCGAGAATTTTCTTAGGGCCTGTTTGGTTTGACAGAAGTGAGAAAAAGATGTAAGTGAGAAATGATGATGAAAAATATGAAAGTGTAGTGAAAAATTGAGTTTTGTGCAATTTTCATTTTCGGTGTTTGATTGTAATATGAAAGTGTATTGCTGGTATTTGGTTGGTATAAAGTGAAAGTGAAAGTGAGAAAGTTGAAAATAAAATAATATTAAATTAAATATTAATTCTGAAATAATACTTTTGGACTGTAATTGGACTGCAAATGAGATTTACATAACATCAAATTTTAATGTATTAGGCTAAAACTTACAAGTGAGATTTACATGATCTCAAAATTAATTGAATCACCCTGGAAGTAGGAAAATGGTAGTGTTAACAGGATGTATAAAAGAAGAAAAGAAAATGAGTTTTTTCATTTCCCATTTCCGATTCAAAACAAATAAGAAAAGTGAAAAATGATATTTACATTATCTTATAATTCTCAATTTGTGCAGGTCACAAGATTTGTGAATTATGTAAATGAATTTTTGCAAATTATGCAAGAAACTAGAAATGTCCGCTAAAAGCAAACAAATCCTGAACATTTTTTTTCATTTTTTTTTTTGGCTCGTGTCACGTTTTTCTGAATATCAAATTTGTGATTACACACAATAAACAATATGTTGGCTGGTGATTGAATGATCAGAGATTAAAAATGCAAGCAGTACGGTTCAGAGATTTTAGAAAGACATGAGAGTTTTCCAACCGTACTAATTCTGAAAAAAAGAAGGAAAAAAAATCAATTCTCAAATTGTACATGCTCTATTGCACCAAATAAATAAGTAAATAAAATGACATGTCAAACTTATCATCATCTACTCAAAACTAATGATTTTGAGTTCAATTTGCCCCATTCACACAATAGGAATGCTCCAAAAAAAATCGTTCTCACTGATAATTTGCAAATATCTGATTTTAAACTTGTCCTTCTAACAAACCCCAGCAGAATGACTCTCATTGAAACATCATCATGCAACAGGATGTGAAGAATCATGGGATCAAGTTTGTCTTCTTCAATGGGATCTTTCCCTTTGAGCTATCTCAATCCTCCTCAAACGGGCGGTGGTCCTTTTGGGTCAGACCCAAATGGTCCCCCGCAAGAGGCATTTCGGTAAGGTCTTGCGTTCGTAGGAGTTTCGCTCACTTCGGTTTGAGTTATCACGCGCACATGACATTGGATGTCGTCATGCACTCTCCGGTTTGAGTTATCACACGTACGTGACATTGGGTGTCTTCATGCACTCTCTACAGGGCAAAAAAACAAACGATCCCTTCACTAGCTCCACTCATTTTGAAATGGACCCTTCACCCCTTAGCTAACCCTAGAGAAACCTTGGATTGATGAGCTGTGTTCTTTTCCTTTTTCCTTTAATATGCAAGTGAATGTTTTTGTGAGCTATTTATGTGTGAGTTGAGCCATCACTTGGCCCCATTGAAGTGAAGAAAGTGATCAAGGCCTATGAAGAATGTTGTGAGGAGTTACTGGGGCTAGTGCAGTCAGGCCCCCTCACACAGAATGCAAGTTGGAGTGTTTCAATTTAGGTGATGAAATTTTGGAATGAAAAAAAGAAGAAGAAAAAAACATAGAAAGAAATATAATTTTAAATGATGAAAATTATTTACTAACACGACCTAGCTCATTCTATGCATGCATGTGACTGATTGGCCCACCTCAAGCCACCGGTCAGCATGAAACGTCTATTTTTTTTTTTTTTTAATCCATATATATAGGGAGAGTTTTATTGTTACAAAGACAAAAAAATTTTGCATACTGAATTTTTAGAATGATCCTTGTTCTGCTTGATGCGTGAAACTGTGAATAGGTAGTTTATCAAGTTTCTACTCAATGAATGAATACAGAAATTAGTTTTTTTTTCCCTAGTTAAAGACCGCATGAAGGCACCCATTGTCACGCGCGTGCGAGAGCTTGAACCAATGAGCTATGAGTAAACGAAGCTCTTACGAACTCAAAGCCGACAGAAATTAATTAGCTAATACTAAATTGGAACGTTAAACATAACCACCCTTTGAAAGCAGCCAAAATCTTTTCATGATCATCTGAAGAATTTTTTTGCTTATATCTGGCAGGGGATCCTAAGGGAAGAGAAAGGACAGTATTATACATGGTCCCTTGTGTTTATATCTGGCAGCTGGCTTGATGCTGTGTTGATCATTTCGGATGACTTTGATACTGAAAACTCAAAACATTAGAATATGATAGAATGAAGAATTTGGTGAAATCTCAAAAAGAGTTATTCAAGGAAAGCAACAATCATAACATCAACACTACCAGCAACATCTCATTGTAATCCAATTGTTATGGAGGTGTGGTCACAGATTTGAACTACGCAGACGATGTATCAAACAAAATTTTCTCGCGATTTCAGGAGAGAGTTGGTAGAAGTTATCCTCTTGTTCATTAAATTATTATTTATCTGCAATAATTGAGTCTTTTGGAGACTTTTTATTTCTTTTCCTTTTTTCTTTTATTTTTTTTGTTGAATTCTTCAGTATGCAGTTGACGTTGCCTTCAGAATTCGGGATGTGCATTGGCAAACAAACAATGATGTTTCCATAAAATGCAGCGCGTGAACCTTTAGAACGCATGCTTGTTGGAAATATAATTCAATTTCAAATCATATTAGTAAAGAGTTTTGATTATAGTTAAGTTAAGCTAAAGTATTTATTTGAAAGGATATTTATTTCTTTAAGAGTCAAAGTTTAATTATATGGTGGTAAAAATTTCTATTTATTTGATTTTTCATGTAATAGTAGTAATATTTGATTATTAGAGTTTGTTTAGAGTAGGAGATTGGAGAATTGTATTTTTATAGATAAAGTACAAGATGGCTTAATTTTATATAAAAAATTTGAATGAGAAATTATTAGAGTCAATAAAATAAAGTTACTTAAACACTAAAAATAGATTTGCTCAAGGAATTGTTGATCTCTCAAGGCATGTGGGAGATCGTTGAAAAAGGTTTCGATATGACGAAAAATGGAGCAGATTAAGGTCAACTGGAAGGGACTGTTTAACAACTTAAACACTAAAAATAAATTTGCTCTTTTCTTAATATTTCATAAAGTTGATGAAGATATTTTTGACATCTTCAGAGATGCAACATCAAAATATGTTTGCAGAAGACATATGAAGAGAGAAAAACAGAAACAACTCACGAAGTCATGGAGTTCGAGAAAGTGGTAGAAATAATTCAAGAAATCTACGAATTCAAAAAAGAGACGGAAGAAGTTCAAGAAAAAGAAGACTTAAAAAAAGATTAACTTATAACAAATACTCAAATATATGAGAACATGATTTTAGAGAAAGAAGAAAGAAGGAGGGAGATAAAAAAGAAAGAAAAGAAGGAAGAAAGAAGAAGAGAAGAAGAATATGTAAAAGTTGAAGTGAAGAAAGAGAAAAAGAAATGGGTAAAGGAAAAAAAAAAAAAAAAGAAAGAAAAGAAGAAAAAAGAAGAAAAGGGAAAGAAAAGGAAAAAAGAAAAAGGGGAAGAAAAAAGAGAAGAAGGTGAAGAATAATAAGAGGAAGCAAAGAAAGACAAAAAAGAAAAGAAACAATTATGGTTAATAAGTGGTATTACAACAATAAAATAAGGCAAAGCAATGATAATTTTCTAATTGTAGAAAACCAAGCATCAAAAATATAAAAAAAAAGAAGTGCAAAGTGAAGAGGACTTTCGAAGAAGTCATGAAGATTAGTTAAAGGAGACAAGACATCTTATTTTATAGGAGGACCACAACATCAAGAAAGAGCACCAAAATATCTAAAAGGAGCATCATTGGAAAAAAGATTCTAAGATTTTTAAAAAGTCAAAGAGTGAAATTATGTGCGAAGAATGTAAGATTATTCAGTTGAATCGAATGGATATTCTTACTTTGAAAGGTGAAAAGCTAGTAAGAGTTAAGTGGAAAAAAAAAAAACCGATAACGCATTACAGTTACAACAATTATAAATTTTTTTTATCAAAACTTGTACATGACCCGACGCGTCTACAACCAACAAGTGAAGAACGAGAAGATCGTATTACAGTACATCAAAGTAATAGATCAAGTCAACATTTTTATCAAATTAATTAAGGACACTTTTATGAAGCTATGAAGATTGTTAGAGGCGCATTTTATGGAGAACTGGATTAAGGGAGGAGGAGGATGGAAACATAACTCAATTTAAAATCATTTTAGTAAAAAGTTTTGATCAAAGTTGAGTTAAACTATGAGTATGTAAGAGTCAAAATCTAATTATGATTGTAGTGAAGTTTCCATTTATTTGGGTTTCCAAATAATAGTAGCAGTATTTGGTTATCAGAGTTTGTGTATGAGTAAGAGATTAAAGAACTTGTATTTCTATAAATAAAGCACAAGAGGTCTCAATTTTGTATGAAAAATTATATAAGAAATTATTAGAATCAATAGAAAAAAGTTATTACTTTTCCTCTTTCATAAATTATTCTCCATTTATATTTTCTTTATCGAAGAACAATATAAACAATACTAAGTTCCAAAAACTTGTTTATAATCCAAAATTGTGTCTATAAATACATTAACTGTATGATCAACTTTTTTTTTGGTATACAGACAAGGCTCAATTCAATTTTAAATTTTTAACAGGGAAAAGAAAAAAACAATTAGAAGAGGCCATTGCCCTGTAGCTTCCACCCTCCAACCTTTGATCTAAACAATGAGGGGAGGGAAAAATTGGAAGATGAATGTAGCTTCTACTTTATTTTTCATCATTTCATCTATAATGATATAATGATGATGTGCATGCCTTTCTCTTCCAACACTATCACATCATAATTCAATCCATGACCATATTGTGGTGGTGGAAAGCCCAAGCAGAGCATCCACTGATGCTTCCACAAGCTTGAGCTTCAAAAGAATTGAGGTCTGTTGTACCAAACTATCTTCTCATATCTTCCCCACTCTTGGCACTTTATTCTTTTGTCAAGGCTTTTTAAATTTGGCCTATGATGGGTTTCTCTTGTCAAGCTTCAAGAACAAAGGTCATGCTAGGTTCACACATGATTAGAAATCACAAGAAGAATAAACATTGGTGGCAACAAGGCCTGATTGGGCGGTGATCCGACCCGAATCTCTTTTATTTTTATTTTATTTTAAAGAAAAAGGAGGGGGGAAAAAATTCATAGAATCATATCCATATGAATCCCCTTCAAGCCAAAATATGAACCACATATAATTGATTAAAAACATGGGATCGTGAGCTGTAAAGGGTTAGATAGTTGAATAGAGTTCGGCTTGTTTATTTATCGAGGGAGCTAACACAGAGAGCCTCAGCAACAACCTTGAAAGTAATGACCCACCGAATATTTGCAACTATCAGAAGCATGTAATCTTATTAGAGAAAGCGAGATTTTAGAAGTATTATGATATTTATAGAGGAAGGCATTGTAGGATTTCAGTTGTGTGTCTGAATCCTACAAATGATTTCTCTATTTTATCATAATAATACCTCTGAAAAGATCTCAGCTTACAATCACGATCAGGATTTTTTTTTTTTTTTTCCCAAGTCAAAATCATACAATGCTTTCTCTATTAATTAAGATAATGACCCAAATGTGTTTGGTAACAATATTCCTCATTAGTGCTGCTACCCATTCTTTGCCCCAAAAAAACCAGTACCTGCTTATATCTCGACAGTTTTACATCCCAAATCCCAATCAAGATAATGAATTAAGCCAGGGAACAGGGTTCCAAATAATATAACAGCAAGTAAAGTTAAACTGTATACATGCAAAACTTTGATGCCTGGTGAATTGACTACGACTCGAACCATCTTCTGACTTCTTTATGGCTGGAACTTGTGGCATCTTTAGATTTATCGGAACTGCGCTGTGAAAATCTGGAACGATACTTCTCTATTAGCCTGTCCAGTTTGTCCTCCTCTTCCCGACCTGCAGCCTCCTTCTTTCTCCTTTTCGGATTTTTCCTTGCCTTCTGATGTTCTTCGCCACCAGTTTGCGACTTCCTCTTCTTTGAAACGGATATTGGTTCTTTCTTAGGTTTGAGTTCTCCAGACTGGCCTGGCACATCTTTCTGCTGCAACTGCGAAGAAAAACATTATGTTTTTGATATACTCGAGTGCAATTTTAAACAGACTATAATGAGTCAATGACTGATGCTTACTTTTTCAGTTGTTTTTTGTTGCTTTCCGCTCCCTGTGCCTTCTTGATGGGAGTTTGTGTTGAATGGTTTCCCATGCTTCAATTTGGCAGGAGAATCACTCTTTCTTCTTGCAACAGATCTCTTCTGTTTGCCGGCTTGGCTACTACTTCCTACAATGCTACCCTCTTTGATCTCCCCAGGATTCTCGACGTTTCCTTCAGTAGGTTCAGATTCTTTAGAAGATTTATTATGGCCTTTCTTACGTTTCAGGCTTCTCAACTTTTTCTTATGACTTTGGCTTGAGTCAGCATCTGCTGTTGGAGGTGAAGAACTTTGTTGCTGGCTCGCGATACCATCTTCTACATTCCCATGATTCTCATTCGAAGATTCCAATTTAGCTTTCCTATGCTTTATTTTGTGGATGTTCTCAACAGCAAACTCCACAATCGGGCGATTCTCTGGTCCAAAAGTTTCTGCAGGAAATAAGATGCAACTTAGTGGCAGCAAAGAGGGGGCAAACGTAAGTAAAAAGACATAAATCTGATTACATCATAAAATGAATCGGAAATTAATGGAAAAGGAACAATTAGGATGAATAGGCAGGGACAACTTACGTGGAATTTAATCAATTATAATAATTGTGTTAGTAGAATATCACGCAAATAAAACTTTGTTTCTTTCCTAAAAAACTGGAACAGTATGTATCATAATTCTAAGAGAGTATCTGTTCCTTCAAAGCATCTCATAGAATGCATGTTCTCTAAATAGGAAACATTTCCCGCGATTTGTTTTTTCTAGCCTTGTTTCTCACACTACTTCAGAGTTCCTTCTTTATTGTACAAATACAGCATCAGTTTGAGATAATTGTTAACAAGATACTAATTAGCGGAAGATTTACCAGCATTCCATGTTGCGTCAGATCCCAACTTCTAGCAAGGCATTGACTCAGGTAATATTTACCCCCAAGTTCCCCAACAAGTCTAAAGTATTCAAATCCTGCTGATTAAAAGGAGTTTCCAACTCTGTCGACTACGCCTTTTAAAATCATACAACATATACTATACTAGCATGTAAGGCACGGTCATGAGCGTCAATATAATAACATTATATAATGTAAGCAACTGAGGCAGTTTAATGGTCAACGCAGTGGGGTTAGGTTATGGAGCTCCCTAGCTCAATCTGGCTATGGTCTTTGTTTAAAAAATAATAATATTCTTAACAATTTTACTATTTCATACTAGTTGGAGATTAAATGTTTTATCAGAATGCAATAAGATATATGCAGTCTCATTAAAACTGTTCCATGAAATTATTCAGAATGAACACTCTCCATAAGGGCAGTTCTTTTACCCCTTCATGTAAGGTATCTTCTCTGCACCTTAAGTTTTTTGTCTACTATATCCATGTTGTCCCTCCGGCTTTCGTAGTTTTATATCCACTTTAGTTTTGGACTTTACAGTTCAAAAGACACATAAATCATGTACAGAGAGCGAGTGATTAGAATTAATCAAGTTATAAATAGAGTCTTAGTGTTGAATGATGATTTCAAGTTAAGAACATATTTGAAAAACACACTGCACGGTTAAAGGAATTCTACAAACTAAGAAATTTTTCATAGAACTTCTGAGGAATGACTTTGAATAAAGTTTTAGACAATCCAAGAATGTCTATCTAGTATTCCTTTTTTTGGGCTGTTTAGAGCCCTTTCTTCAACTCAAGGTGCTTTTGTAATTTTAAAAGATTTTGATCCTATAATATATGTATAACAGATACAAGGAGAACTGTAAAATATGTGAGTTGCATTGTCACAGTGAAGCTTACTTCCAAAATCAAATGCTCGACTGTTAGCCATAGAATTTTGGGAGAAAGCAAAGGGTGTAATGGGAATAAAAAAATAAACAATAGATAAATATAGTCATGACAGAGATCTCTAATATACGAACAAATAAAGAAAAAGGGATTACATAATAAGAGAAGGGAACAAGAGGGATATAACATAATAGAACAGTAGCATAATGAACAAGGAAGTGGAGTAATAATTGGAAATAGGTTTTGTAAAGCCTTCATCATAAGAATGGGAGATGACAATGTAGAGTATATAAAAGAGAGTGAATATAAAAAATGAATGAAAAGGAAACCAATATGTTAGCAAATGCTGACAAAAACAGACTGCAAGACTGACTTGGCCATGCTCCAATCAATTAAAACACAGGTCAAATAAATTAAACTCACATATTATCCATTACAGAACCATAAATACATACAAGAACAAAGAACAATGAAACAGAGAAATAGAAATGAGGCATAATGAGCAATGAGACACTACAAGAAACAATTTATAGAGAACCACAACAGAGGAATCATATTGATTTATGCTTATACCATCATACCTGGATTATTATTAAGAACTCTTAGGGCCACAAGCGCATGCTCGTGTTCTTTAAAATCAACAAAAGCAACAGCACGTGGATGTTTCTTGACAACAACTTGTCCTTTCTTAACATCCTTCAAAAGTTTTACCTGGATGTAGAGTATAATAATTATCGGTGAAACCAACATCTAATAAATTGAAAATGAAAATAGTTCTTTAACTATCCAACGGAAGCAAACCATTTGAATAACAGGTTTCTGCTTCGAAGCCCGAAAAAGAACTGCATCTATGCACAGCTTCTTCACTTGCTCTTCCGACATTGACTTTGGCAGGTTATAGATTATTAGTCTGGTTCTTGATACATGAAATTTTGGAGACCGAAGCATTTCTGTCTTTTTTTGCGCCAACCTAGAAGAAGAAAAGTTTCAAAATAAACCGACTTACAAAATAAAGCAGTTTGCATACTAACAAACATTTTATACCAACTTAAAAAAAACAATACATAGCCAATTTTGTTAACTTGTTTTCATCACTTGCAGTACCAGCAACTTCCCATAACTCACAGTCAATTGAGCATGCAATTTCCAATAGCAAAGAATCAAAGCATTTTATCCAGAGAACTGACTTGATCAACTGCTTTGCATTATCATGCAAAGCAATAAGCAAAACCATTTTTTTATATGCTTTCATTACTTCTTTTGAAGAGACACCATCAAAAAGAGGGAAAACAAATATGATTGACTATATAAATTATTGATTAAGTAATCATAAGAAAGAGACTGTTGTAATCAAAATGTAATAATTTATTTTCCCAACATGACAAGCATCAGAAGATATTATTCAGAAGCCTGAGGTTAAGTAGAAGGTTATAGAAATATAAAAGAATAGAAAAGTTTCCAATAGAAGATGAACAAGTAATAATGACAAAACACAAAGATAAGCGCAGGGACTCAGAAAAACCTAAACTACTTGTAACAGAAGGCTGTTGCTAGAAGACCGGGCCATCAATTTTATTTTATAAAGATAATCTATGCAATTTTCAGGCATATAGACAACTGATGATTATCAGAAAAAGGCACTTAAAGATGACTATTCATACGAAAGCAAACTCCATTGCAGATGAATGAATGCCGTGCATCCATTATGTAACAAAGAATACAAATACAGGCCACATTTTAGATCTTAATTTCAGCCCCCCTTGTGGAGTTTTGGGTTCAGTAGCTTGAGCAGTTCCAAAATGGAGCTCCATACTTCTAATTTTCATATTTATAAAAAATGTGGAAAACAATAAAAGCGTGCAAAAAAGAAAATTAAAATCTATGCCAATACACCAAAACTCTGAAGTTGAGGTGAGGGTTGAGGGTAATATATTTATATTCTAACACGCCGGACAAGTCTAACGCCCTTTTTTTAAGGGCTGAAACCTGAACTTTTTTGTGCAGTGTTACTTGTTTTTAAATTTGCTTTTTTAAATGCACACTCAATTGGAATTAAACATGGGTTACCATGATACCATATTAAAGTCTTTACCACTACACCAAAACTCTAAAGTTATGGTAAGGGTTGAGGGCAATATATCTATAGTTTAACAGAAACCTTCCAATAACTTGAATGTTTCTGTTCTTGGAGTTTTCAAGAAACACATGCTTAAAAGAATGCTCAATCATCCCATAATTATGACCGATTAGAAGCTTTATTTTTTTATTTCTTTTGTGAGAAAGGCTCGTAGGCTTATTAAGTGAGAAGGAAGACTCCAAAAGGGAGGGAGACACCCCAAAATAAGGAAAATGGAGAATCATATTCGAGGGGACAAAGAAGCTTGCGTGAAAAGAGAAAAAGTCACCTAAAGGAGACAATTATTGCCTTGCAATTCTAGTTGGATCACAATCAACCTCCACAAACTGGTAATAGCCTTTGTGCGCCATGAACTCAAGTGATTGCACAATAAGTCTGAAAATTGTGTGCCCTGCATTTTTAGTTTGAAAATCCCTTTGTCCACCGCATATGGAGAGATTTGAACCAACCTCCTGCAAGGTAAGAGCATGTGATAACCCCTGAGCTAAGCTCAATTGGTTCTCTTGTGACATCACTTAATTATGGGAGTGAATATCCTATCAAGCTACTGTTAAGACAGCCTTAGAACACAAACTTTTTCTGCAAACATGCTAAATCGAGTTGGTTATGTTCAAACATGAAATATCAAGTTGAGATATACATCCATCAGACTTTACTTTCCTTCTATATGTAGGCCGTGCAATAGGAAGCAGTGAATTCGATGTGGCACAAGAGGCAGAGAGTAATAGAGAAGCTAGAGAATGTCCCAGTCACCCATTTCTCCACTCTTTCCATCGGAGTCTCCATCTTGCTTTTTCATTCTCATATGCTTCTATTGAGGAATTGTGTTATGATAGCTTGTCCCGTATTTTCTAAATCAATCCAACACTATTCAGTATCTTTTATTTATTTTTATTATTTTTTTTTTACATGTTTTCAGGTAATCAATTTCGATGGTTCAAACCGATTCCCGCAGAAACAGACCCAAAGCTGTGAAAAGAACAGTTTCAGGTGATATTTAAAGCATGTATACAAAGTATGGTTACAATATTAGCACAAAAAGAGATGAGCCTAAATGCACAGAATGAAATTAAGATCAGTGAAGATCATGGCTTGGTGTGACTTTTGAACTAACCAAAAAAAAAAACCAGGTCAAGTCATGTAAGTAAGTGAATCCAGCAAGTCATTGAGCTCAGACATATTCAAAAGCTAAAGATTAGTAACATACATTTCCCGCTTCTTCATATCAGATTCTGATACACCTTCGGCAGCTGGAGACTCAGCAAGAATTTCACCTTCCTGTTTCAAAGCATTATTAAAATAATTGTTATACAAAACGATCTGATGCTAAGCATGTTTCAAGGTAAAGAAGGTATTACCTTTGCCAAATATAAATTACGCCGATCGTGAACCTCATTTTTTGTCTTCTCAAGTCCTTTTTATGAGCTGATTCCTTGTCTAAGGCCTTCATAACTTTGAGTGATCTCCCCTTCATAACAATTCCTAAACCAGATGCAGCATTTGCTGCAGAAATAGCTGCATCAGCTGCGGCTGCTGTACCAAACTTTAGAAAAGCAGTTCCCCTCGGCCGCCTATCCAGCCAGAACAGTGCAAATGATTTCCATTAGATCAAGCAGGTAAAAAACTTGGTAACCATCATGTTCTTGATGTTAAAGCAGAAGAATTAATCTAATCAACAAACCTTAAAAGAAATGAAGTATAAATGCCACTTACTTGGTGAGATGATGGAGGACGGGAAGAAAAGCTTGCACTTCCCCAAATACAGAGAACCTCTGTTTCACCTCTTCATTGCCAATATCAAATGGAAGATTGCTTATAAAGATTGTCCTATCCAAATCACTTTTGCTCCTGTTTAATTCTTCAGCTGTCTGTTCAGATCTTTTGGCATCCATAGATTCAATAATGCCAGATTTTTTTCTAGGAGTAATGGATTCTTTATTTACAGTACTATTTGCACTCAGTAAACCATCAGTACTTTCAGTTGTCTTGGAATTGTCACTCTGTGATGGCTGAAATCCACTTAGTGAGGCTTTGATCAAATTATCCAGAACCTTTCGTGCAACTTCTGCATCCTTTTCAAAATCCACTTCCATAGGAAGGATGTCGTTATCAACACCATCAGACTCTTTTTGAGCAATACCATTTTCTCTGTCAGGATGCTGACATTCTTCGACACCATCATGTTCACCATCCTCAGTACTTGCATCATCTTCACTAACATCACTCTCTTCATCATTGTCAGGTGGTTGTCCTACAAAGATAGTGTTTATCAGGGGAAAAAATGGCAAAATTTTCCCACGAGCATAGTATAACTTAAATACACACATGCATAACAGATAAATTTCAACCTAATATTGAAAATTGGTTATGTGCTATTTCTGGTTGATGCATAAATAGATCAGAGAAGATAAGGTTGCGTGCTAAACTAGAAATAGAGACAGGCCTGGGAGAAATATTTGTATAAGCTACCAATTATTAAATGAGAACAAAATATACAAATTCAATTTCGTATCCAAAAGAGCGAGGAAAAAAAATGAATCTGCTCACTAAAGTACTTCAGAAAACACAAACTTGCAAGGATCAGAACATAGGTAACAAAGAGGATCCAAGCAACCACACTGAATGACGAAGAAATGAGAATGTCAACAATGATTCATGGTAAACCTAGAAAGACAAAAGTTAGGAGTTAGAGATGATGTTTAGAAACGTGGCACTTGTGCTAATCCGGTGAACCAGGCTACGTATATATACATGCAAAATAAAGAACGGAGGGGGCAACACTAAGGAGTGGTGCTAAGTTTCAGTTATTGAAAGGTCAGACAAGGACAGATGACCATAGGCATAGGTGGAAGTTTCTAATAAATTCTGAAAAAATCATGTTTTCGGAGCAACAAATGGCTGGTGAAGTAAGATAAGGCCAACCAATGTAGGAAGAGGCTCAGTGATTATGGATTATGATTACACAGTAAATATTGTACAAGAGGATAAAACAAAGGATGACAAAGATAGGAAGTATGATTAACCAGAATCCACATGTCATGCTCCATAATAACCATCAAATTCTTCATCCACAATAAACGATTGGGGTGAACTAAAATGAACCCTAGTTTAATATGCATAAACACCAGGGCATCATCGATGCAAACTGTGACCTAGCCTGGTGAGAGGAGGGCAAAAATGACCCATAATAGGTAAATTCAGCAACCAAGGATGACAACTAGGATTAATGGGGGTGGTTATGGAAATCTGCATGGAAGAAAACCCATATGTGTAACATATATGAATTAATGGTACATACTGATATACCATACATCTGTTGTTTTGGATATGCAAAAAATTATGAGGAGAATATTAAGTTTAGTTACTATTGCAATCTAGGGTCATGACGCTTAAAACAGTAGCTACTTTAAATACTTCATTGCTGGTTTTTTCCTGTTTGAGGGTGATGTGACATGCTTGTTAGTTTTATCCATTGCTCCTATAAAAAAAAAAAAGGCAATGAGTTCAGGTTTTCAGCCTGATGTTGATACATGTTCAGAACCAAGGCAACATAATGCTTCAAACATCAGAAAGAGGTGTGGGGGTGGAAGTGGGGTGAGGTTTGTTGGAGGATAATTGTTGGGGAGGGTAGCTAGGTAGCTGCAGCAATGTGAATATGTGAAGGTGATAAAAGGGAGGAAAACAAAGAACAAGCGCATATCAAAAGGGGAAGTTAGATCCCTAAGCTTTAACCTATCATACAAAAAAAATATAAGAGCACAGGATGGTAAAAGGATCTGGAATAAAAGACACTGAGCTAAAGGGAAAGATAGCAGAGAGAAGAGTGACCTTTGCTTGTTTTTACTCTCCATATTCTTAACATCTCGTAGTGCAAAGTTTGCTGATGTAACTAGAAAATAGAACTTTACATGATGAATAGAATATATGGGTAATAGATAATCGAATTTCACTTAAATGAAAACATATTTTCTCAACAAAAAAAAACAAGATGAATATATAAACTTGCCAAATCGAGAATACTTTGTTATTCCTTAAATATTTACATAGACAGAAAAAATGAAAAATTAGCAAGTTTTTCATAAAATTCTAACAAAGCTCAATTATACATATTGAGAATACTAATAAAGGAGCTAGGCATTTAAAATATTACTACCATCACATTTCACTTATTCTTATACATGCTTCATCCATGTCTTTGTAACTCCAACAAAATGGAGCAATTACAATATATCTTTACTATTATAATGCAAAGCTTTTGGGGTCTTCAACTTGACACTTAATATGGCTTCAATTTTATGTCGACCTCCTTTTTTTTCCCTTTTTGACCTGCCTTGAAAATAACCAACTTGCATGCATTTAACGAGATATGATAATTAAAAAGTTTTAGTTTCACATAATCCTAACTTTTAATTTAAAAAGGTAGGATATAATATTTAAAAGTCCAAAGTCCTGCACAGCTTCATCTTAATTGCACATGCAGCTGGATGTGCCAAAAGATCTAGTTGAATAGAAAAGCCATCAATTTCTGACCTTTTCCCATGGTGCCCTTGTTCATATGGATCCAGAGTATCTAGGTCAATTAAACAGTGCTTCATCTTTCCCTTTATTCACTGTGTTAGTTTCATGAAGAACAGGGTGTGATAGGATATCATTGAGGTGCCAAAGCATAAAGGAGAAAGTTCTTGAAAAGAGAATAATAAAAGCCATTTTCGATGAATTGCTAATTTGTTTAGCAGTATCATATTTTGTGATCTCCCAACAAGTGTGCTAGTGTTTTTTCTCAATGAATAGACAAAAGTAGGAAGAAATATTGATATTTGATATTAAAAGCCCATAGAATGAAATTGGCAGCCAAAGTAAGAGGTTAGGTTTAAGAATTTGATTTTACCAACATGAGACCAATCTTTTTGGTGGATCTGCCACCCATCCGATAGAATAGCACTCTAAAACTCCAATTGTAAATCTTCGTACAGTAAAGGGGCTGCTGTTTGGATTCAAGAAAGTGGGCGGAAGTAAGGAAATGGGGGAGTGTTATTTCTCACTTCCATCTATCCAAACACCGAAAAAGGAAAATGAGAAAACCCTTTTTTCTTTTCTCTTTTCCCTTTTTACACAACCATTTCCTCAATTTCAGGGTGCTATAGTAAATTTTGTGGTCATGTAAATCGCACTTGTAATAAGTTGTACCTCAAAACAGTTAATTTTGTGATCATGTAAATCCCACTTGCAATCTAATTACAGTCCAATTTTTATTTTTTTAATTAATTTTCATTTTAATACTATTTTGTGGTCAACTTTGTGGTCTACTATTCCACTTTCACTTCCATATTACCATCCAAACACCGGAAAAGACATACATTTTCCAAACCATACTTCCCAACAACATCCAAACACCGAAAAACTTACTAACCAATTCTCAAGTTCCAAAGAGAACTATTATTACTTCCTCACTTCCACCCTACCAAACAGCCTAAAAGTTGCCTCATGGACAAGGATCCAACTAGTGAGAAAGTTTTCATTTTGATGAATAATACTTGAAAATTTAACTATGGAATGGCTAGTGAATGTCTTTGGCTCAAGAAAAGAAGAGGTCAGGGTGGTTCAAACGAATGTGTTAGACGCAAGGATCGAGGACTCGGCGAGTCAGATACGACTCGGCCAGGAAAGAGACTACTTGGGCGCCCGAGTCGACCCGGATCGGTTCCGACTCGGAACCGACTCGGCCGAGTCGATTCAGAGTCGGAACCCATCTGGGTCAACTCGGCGCCCATGATTGACGAACATAAAGGGGGGGAGAAAGAGGAGCCGCTCTCTCTCCGTCGATCTCTCACCTCTCTGCGTGCAGAAAAAAATTCCCTCTCCGTCGCCGTCGTGCCCTCGCCACCTCGCAGGTGCCTCTCTCTCCGTAGATCTCTCTCCCTCTACGTCTCTCTCTCCCTCTCTCTCCGTTGATCTCTCTGTCCCTCTCTTCCCCTCTTTGTCGTCTCTCTCTCCCTCTTTGTTTCTGTCTCCGTCTCTCTCCCACTCTCTCTCCGTCGATCTCTCTCCCTCTGCGTCGCTCTCTTTGTCCCTCTCTCCCTCGCTGGCTCCGTTCTCTCCGTCGATCTCTGTCTCTCTCCCTCTGCGTGTCTCCTCAGTCCCTCTCTCTCCAATCTGTTCTCTCTCCCTCAGTCCCTCTCTCCCCTCTGTTCCTCTCTCTTTCCCTCAGTCCCTCAACTCCTCTCTCCCTTTGTTCCTCTCTCTCACTCTGTGTCTGTCCTCTGTTCCTCTCTCCCCCTCAGTCCTTCTCTCTTTCTCAGTCCCTCTCTCCCTCTCTTCTCAGTCTCTCTGTTTTCAATTATTTGAATTTAATTTAATTTAAATTAGTTTAGTTTAGTTAAACTTAATTTAGGTTAAATTAATTTAATATAATTTTATAATTATAATTAAGCTAGGTAATTTAATAATTTTCTTGAAGTTAGGTAATTAAGTTAGTTTAGCTTAATCTAGTATAACCTAGTTTAGTTTAATTTAATTTAGTTTAATTTAATTAATTTAATTTTAATTTAGTTAATTTTAGTTTTAAGTTAATTTAACAGATAATTTTTTAAATTTCAATATGGCTCCAAAGCAACGCGATATTAAATGGGAACATGGTACCCCTGTTGTGGAAGTAGAAAACTTATGAAGTGTAATTATTGTGAGAAACAAGTGCATGGTGGTATCACTAGATTGAAGCAATATATAGCGCATGTACCCGGTCAGATGGAAGGATGCTTGCGAGTACCAAAAGGGTATCTCAAATAATGAGACAATATCTTTCTGAAGGTAGCAAAAAAAGAGCGGTCATAAAATCCAAGAAAGAGTGACTTATGAAATCTTTAAGTGAGGAAGATTTTTATGACGTGATTGATGAAGATTCTGATAATGAAATTGAAGAAGTTGGTGGTTTAGAAGGAGTTAAAAGAAGACAACTAAAACAAACTATGAAAAAAAGTCGTGAAATGGCTTGAAAATCAGCAGAAAGAGTTAATATTGGTGGCAGTAGTTCGCAGCCTTCAGGATCACGGATTAATCGTGAATTGTGTCAGAGTATGACTACGAGAGAACCTGAAATTTCAGCTCGTGGTATTGATCCTTACATGCTCCCAACAAAACAAAAATCAATCAAAAGCATGTTCTCAATTGAGAATATTAAAAAGTTTGAAAAATCTATGACGAAATTCTTTCACTACAATGCAATACCATTCAATGTAGCTGATAGTGGTGCTTACTATCAAGCCATGATTAATATTATTGCAGAGGCAGGCCCAGGCGTAAAAGGCCCTACAAAATACCAGATTGGCAATCTTTATTTAGAGGAGGAAATGAAAGAAATTGAAGTATATATTGCTTCAATAAAGATAAAATGGTCGCAGTAAGGTTGCACGATCATGTATGATGGCTGGAATTCCCGGAATAGAAAGCCTATTATTAATTTCATGATTTATTGTGATAGAAGCATGATCTACCATACTTCTATTGATACTACTAATATCTCGAAGACTGCTTATTATATATTCTCGCTAATGGATAAAGTCGTTGATGAAGTTGGTGAAGAAAATATCTGCAGGTTGTAAAAGACAATGAGGCAAGTTTCAAAGCAGTTGATCACATGTTGATAGAGAAAAGAAAACATATATTTTGGTCTCCCTATGCAGCACATTGCATTGATTTGATGTTTGAAGATATTGGCTCCGTGAAATCAGTCAAGGAGACATTAGATGATGCTAAGATGATCACATTATTCATTTACAATAGCCGCAAAGTGGTAAATTTAATGAAGCTATTTACTAGAAATAGAAATTTGTTGAGACCAGGTATAACACGATTTGTCACCGAGTTTATTTCTATTGAAAACCTTATTCGCTATGAGCAAGATTTGAAAAGAATGTGTACGACTACCGAATGGCGTGAATTCAACAAGGAAAGGAGTAGAAGAAGTGTGCGAGATAAGATTTCTAATCTCATTCTAACTGACCGGTTTTGAAAGAAGGCAAGAGAGGTCCAAAACATTATGAATCCTCTTGTTAAAGTCTTGAAGATAGTAGACCAGGACAATAAATCTACATTATCTATTATATATGAAGTTATGAATAGAGCAAAATTAGTTATAAAGGCATCAAATAAGAACCAGAAGTACTGAGATATCATAAATAGAAGATGGGAGGAACAATTGCATAGACACTTGCATGATGTTGGTAATTCATTTGCCTAGAAATCATATTTGTTGACTAAAATTGAAACTGTCATATCATAACAATCATATGCTTACAGTAATGCAGCATATTTTTTAAATCCAGCACTCCAATATTAAAAAAACTTTTCTACACATTCAGAAATGAGAAATGGATTAAAGGAGGTCATTAAAAGATTGGAGTCGGATTTGAATAAACAAGTAAGAAATATTAATGAGGTAATAATAATTTATTTATTTTATCGATATAATGTTATGTAAATATTAACACTTATGTGTATTCTCATAGATAAAATTATTTGTGGATGGAGTTGGAGAATTTGGAAGCTCACTGACTAGAAAGACAGTGCAACAATCTCTTCCAGTTTATTGGTGGATTAATTATGGCGAAGAAACTCTCAATCTGCAGAAAATTGTCATCTAAATTTTAAGTCAAACATGTTCTTCATCGGGTTGTGAAAGAAATTGGAGTACGTGATCGTTGATGCATACAAAATTGCGCAACCGTTTGGCAATAAACAAGTTGCATAAACTATTATTTGTGTATTATAATATGCGGTTGCGAGCAAGAAACTTGACATGCAAAAGCGACATTGATGATTATTACAACTCAATTAATCTGAACAATTTTTCAATGATGATGATATTTTGGATGAGTGGATTCGGAGGAGAACAACCGATGTTACCACCAGATGACTTAGGTTGGTTGGATGAAGGTATTCATCGTAGTGACAAAAGTGGCAGTGATGACGACGATGATGGTGATGACGGTGATGATGACGGCGGTAATGGCGGTGACAGTGGTGATGATGATGACGGCGGTTATAGAAGTGATAGCGGTAACGATGAAGAGACTCATGGTGTTGGTGAAAACCAACGAGGTGGTGCTATGACATAGGATTCAGAATATTATGCCACACAAGATACAAATCATGGAGCCCGAGCGGGGATTTCGCAACAGCGTAGACATTTGGATTGGTTGGTTGATTTTAGTTCTAGCGATGATTATTCGAGTGGACATGATAACTACTCACATGATAATCATAGTCTTGAAGGTCATTTACAGGGGTTGAGTTTGACATCTAGCCAATATTCTAGCACTAATTATTCTAGCACTGGTGAATATTCTACTAGCAGCACTGAATATCGAGATTTTTGGTATTATCATCATAGAGTTGATATTGCACAACCCCTACCGACATATTACTCTGATGTTGGATCCTTTGGCCAATCATCTCAGCCTACAGGATCTCACTCACAAACATATTATTATCCTTATGGAAATTATATACCTGATTTCTATACTTATCAAGGGGATGATGATAATGATAATGATGATTTTGTACCTCCTCGTAATTTAATGTGGAAATAACTATATTAGCAGGTACTTATGAATTATTTTGTGCAATTTACTATATTATGCATGTATTTTGATATCTTTCTACCAACGACGCTTGTATTTATGCTTTCACTTTATGTTTTGAGTGCTAAGTGATATGTTTTGAATATGTGATACATGAATTTTGATGTCTATATTTTTTACGATTTGTCATGATTTTTTCATAATTTTTTTAGCGTTCTATGTCGCGTTTTACGCGTATCGTCTGAGTCTGATCCGAGTCGCTGAGACCGATCCGTCTCGGTGCCGGCCGAGGGCGGCCGAGACCGAGACTTTGAACCATGGTTAGACGTGGGCTAATAATCAACAACAAACAAGACAACACAGCAGAGCAGTGCTTTGCTTAACCACATGGATGGGGAAATATGACAGTAAAAAGGGGAAGAACATGAAGTCTGTTTTCAACCGAAATGCTGAATTCGATAATGGTGCATCAGAATGCAATTACTAATAGATATTCCAAAATCAACTGAAAAGATAAAGTTTTAAATTTTACATGAACAGCAACTTTAGTGGACTCAAATCGGCATCAAGTACTGTACTTGTAACATCATACTCTGATGCTCATGTTTTCCCGCCATCATACCACAAATAAGTTACTTGACATAAGATAAAGCGTCCAATTATAGATGACCAGTTAGAGATTAAAAGCTGAAAGAAACATATGTAGGAGCATAATTTACCATCCTGCAGAGAGGTTGATTTTGTAGCAGCAACATATATTTTCTTCTGGACAGCCCAATCGACAGCAATAGATCTTTTTGCAACTACTCGCCCATTGATATTTTTGATGGCCTAAAAAATGTGCTATTATTAAAACATTTACCATTTTAACAGTCTCCAAAATTTGACAAGACTACTGAATGATAACCAACAATACATTTTCAGCATCCCTCTTGCATGTGAAAGAGACAAACGCAAAACCTTTGGACAACCTGAAAAACAGAAGAGAATAATCTTGTAATATCAAGAACCACATTCAAAAGAGGAGATGAGTTTGCAAGTACCCTTCTTCTGAGATATGTGGAATGCATACATCCCACACAAATCCAGCAGAGGAAAAAATGTCCCGTATCTGATTAACTGTAACCTGCATTTGAATTTCACTATTTTAACCACTGAAATACTGATAAAAAGTGTGGCTAGAAAAGGTAGCAGAAAGTGCAACTGAATTGCAATACCTTGAATGGCAGATTCCTGAGTATTACTTTCCACTTGCTTGTTTTTGAACCCTGATTCAAGCCATGACAAAATATTATACAAAGGAAAAATAAAAGTGAAAACACAATGGTGATGACAGAAGAATGAGCATTTGGGAGGTGACAAGGTTAATTCCACAACCACATGTCAAGCAAGAATACACTGCCCACAAAATAATCTAAAAGGCATAAGAAACCAGCATAGAAAATTACACATAGTACAACTAAATGTATTAAACTTCACATAAAAAATACTAAAATAGTGCATCTGAGATATAATCAACCATCAATATCCTATGACCATATAAATGAGCCTAAAAAATAATGGCCATTCTTTACCAAATAGGAGTAAATGATGTTCTTCTATACTAGTAAAGCACTTCGTGCTCCCTATCGCACTTAAGCGTGCAAGAAATTACCATCCATTGGAAAGTCATGTGTGCCTCACAGAATTAAACTTATGATACCTTCAGTTACAGTTGAAGAGTGAGAAGTAGGAGGGGTGAAATTCCTAGCCTTATCCCTAAATTCATCCAAAAACTTATCAGTCATCCAAAATTTAACTAAACCCCAACACTAATTCCAAACCAAACCCTAGTCTTAATGACATGATGAAGGAAACAAGGGTATTTCATCAAAAGTTATGTCATGTGATGCCCAAAAAAGCGATGCAGGGTGTGGATATGATAACGCATATGAGAGGGGTATCCCCCCCCACTCTTTGGGTGGGTGGGCCACGGAGGAGCAAATTTCACTCTAAATTATTTTACATGTTTAAGTTTGCTCCCCCTAAATTATTTTACAAGTATAATGAGACATTAGCCGGGGGGAGGGGGGTGTTGGCTCTGTTTTCTCATGTGTGCATTGATATTTGGAGAATGGTGGCTTCCAATCCCCATATACATGACAGAATATGGCCTCATGGCTCTATCCACTATCCACACCGGTAGAATATAGAAATCAGCAGTCTGACCCTCGAGGAAATTAAATATGGCCAATATTTTGTTCTGTACTAAGCTATTTCTGTGCTGGAAAATATGGAAATGTAATAGAGATGGGAATACTTTCACCCACTATTTCTTCAACTTTCTCAATCTCAGATTGCTGTAATTTGATTGGACATGATAAGTAACTAGATTCAAAATGTATGTGCACACCAGAAAACCAAAATGATAGAACAAATATCTAACTAATATCCAGATCAAATTTTTAGTAACAATAAAGTAGTCTAGATTAGTTATATATCAAATTATGGATCAGTTGGCAGATTATTAACACTTTCTAAAGATAAACTAGCAGTAGAAATTGCACTAATCAAACAAATGAGTGAGACATGACCCATCGGTTCTGCAGTACAATTTCCATGCTTGTAAATTTAACAGGAGAAAGACCTTTTACATATCAGGTGAAGCATCCTTATTTCTCGCTGGAGCTATGGCATTGGATTGAAATGAACTAAGACTCCAAAAACTTCAGAAAAGTAAAAGCTGGAGTCAAGTTTTGACATAAAAGAAAACATCAATGAGCATTGCAACAACCATGAGGAAAAAGAATGTAGCCATCTAAAACAAACATGCCGAGCATCTAATATTAATCGAATTTACCACAATGATATGGAAGGTGTGTGCTGAATCATGTATTTATTCACTACCAAGTCAACAAAGAATGGAGTTTGTACAGCTATTCTTTTCTAGTTGATTGATCTGAGTACAGTATCAATGAGGAAACTTAGATGATCTAAGTTTTGACATAAAAGAAAACAACTTCAATGAGCATTGCAACAACCATGAGGAAAAAGAATGTAGCCATCTAAAACAAACATGCCGAGCATCAAATATTAATCGAATTTACCACAATGTTATGGAGGGTGTGTGCTGAATCATATATTTATTCACTACCAAGTCAACAAAGTATAACAAGAGTTTGCATAGCTATTCTTTTCTAGTTGAATGATCTGAGTAAGGTATCAAAGAAAGATATACCTCCCCACCCAGTTGACGTGCCCAAACACGCCCGCTCTTTATCTCTTGCTGATGCAATAATGCCACGGAATGACATGCTGACTTGACACTAGTAAAGAGCACTGCTGCAGCTTCTGGTTTGCACCCATCTCGAGCAAGCCCTGAAGCAGTAACAAGTACATTTTGAATATAAAAGAGCCTACTATTAAAAATTTTGTGAAAGACACTTTATCATGTGCATACAGTTTTAAAGTTCCTTCTAAATTTCATTTTGCGAGTTAGGTAGCTACGAATTTGAACTAGTTGTCAAATTACACATAATAGTTCTGCAGTTACGGTAATACTTGTGCCACAGGGATTGAATTTTCTAACCTACGACTGTTCTCAAATCTTTTATGTTTTCCCTTGCTGGTGTCTGCATTCAGGTGTGAGGAGCAAAAGGTTAATATCTTTGGCTATGAGTGGTGTATTCCTGTTCTCATATCTCCAGCCACAAAGACCAATGGAGAGGCTTAACTGACCACCTTCTTATTTGATTTATCAACCACTTACCATTGAAGTTAAAATTTATATATACTGAAGTAATAGTATAAGATTATTACATTATTTAAGCAATTCCAACTTGTGGGCATACTATTATGAATTCCTCAATAATGTTACTAAATCATGAAATATAGACATCTGAGTGTGAATCAAGAATGGAATTATAGAAAACTTGACACTTTGTCAGCATAATACTAAAGACTCTACAACCTACAATCTGGAGTAGACCAATTAGACAGGATGTAATGGATATAGAAAACAATAGTATGGTGTTTACATATCATCGATCTCTGTCCAACCCAAATATGTTTAAAAAAAACAAGTAAAAACGTGATTATTTCCATGTGCTGCGCGAAAAATCATTTTTAGTCCAAATTTATTTTTGCTGAAAAATATTTACTTGCAAATCTCTTCAAAACCTTATGTTCTCTCTATACACTTTGTCCTTCTAGTAAAAAGAGGAAAACATTTTTTTAAAAAATGGGTAAGCAAGTTTTGCTTCCTTCCTAATAGTTGATTCAAACTGATCTAGTTTCTTCCAAGTCAAATCTTGAAGATGAATAGTGCACATGCCTAGAGGGGACAATTAGCAGCCTGCTAGGATCTTATGGGTACAAAACTTATTGTATCTCCCATCTTTTCCCTAATTTTCATAATTTGAACAGGAAAATACTAAATTTAACCTACCAAAGGAGCATTATAAGCAAATTTGAAGAATTCAACGAAAGATATGGGGTATGGTATAATGGAATCTTGCTTTTATATTATAGCCGAGGTTTTAAGTTTCAGATTTAATTTCAAAGCTCATCATAGAGTATCATTTTCAACAATCTTAGGTTCAGTCTCAGATTCAGATGGTTTAGGATTCAACTACCATTAAAAAGATAAAATTATAAATAAATTAACTCATTTGTTCCTTCTTGTAGCCCTACACAGCCACACCTACACCTAACAGAGACTAATTGCTCAAATTTGCAATTTTAATGAAGTTATTAAGAAAAAATAATAAGCAGTTAGATGTACAATACATTTTAAAGGGATATATAGAAACATATCATAAAAAATACACAATTTTAAAAGTTTATACGTGCAAAATTAAACTTCAACTTAAGAATGTTAATTAGAGACGAGGTCACTAACCATGGAGCTCAAGTTCTTCCTTTGGAAGGGGATAAGTTATAGAGCAAATTGTGCCAGCCTCACCAGCTCGACGGAACACTTCAACCGCCATCTCAGAACTAAGAAGACCACCAAATACAACTGTTCTTGCAACCCTTCATCACATTACAGGAGAAAATATTTTAAAAATCAGCCACGGTATAAATGGGATTTTCTTGCATAGTTCTGACAGTATTATAAGGGATTAAAGACGGACATGGTTTAGACCGCTCTGCTAATAAGCCGACGATATTCTACATAACTAGGGCTGAAAGCAAACAAACAATACAGCTTCCATGCTGAAAACTTAAAATCACTCCAAAGAGTTTCAAAAGTGCAACCATAATCGCGAGGCACAACTATAATCATAGTTTTAGTTATTGACAGGTTAGTAACTCTAACAGGGTAATGCACGTGTTAGCCATATTAGTCCTGTGTGATGTCCAAGTTATTCAAGCTACTTGCAGATATAGTCAATGGGATGTAATGTGAACCATGTGGCCATTATGTCAGTAACCACAACATAAAACAATGAAAAAACATTTGAACTAAACAAAGGAGTGATTTATTTACCCGAGTACAAACAGATAATAGTTGATGTGATATGCAATGACTACATAATGAAAATTTCTATTCCATTCCAGGTTAAGAATTAAAACCTATTAATAAATTTTGAATATCAGATTGACCTTCTATGCAAATTAAATCTAGTACCCGATCATACAAAAAATAAAGGGGTTTTAGAATATATATAACCCTATATTTTCTGAGAATTACATGTTTCACCTTGCCTTCAGCGTATTTCTATAAAATGACCGCGTTGTGTTTTTCCTTTTTTGAATTATTTTGCAGATATGAGCTCTTCTCAACCATTATTTAATGAAAAATGAACTTTTGTCAACCACTATTTAATAAAAAATGAGTTAATGGTGAGCTTTGACAAAATAAGAGAAAAGTAATCAACCTTGATCATACAAGTAAATTGAATGGCAATGGTTTGTGGAAATAATATAATAACTGTCGCGAAGTTTGAAGCCTTTAATGATCTTATTCATCTAATATCATAACAAAGGATGCATGATCCAGACAGTGATGCCATATACAAGGAATTTGATTTGAGCACCAAGTCTATTGGGAAGCAATGAAACATTATGATATACCTAAAACCAGCATGGGAGTCAAGGGAAGGTTTAGTCATAGTAAAACTCCGTTTTTCAGTTAATAAATATATATGTTTGCTTAGACTTACGTTGACATAGTTAAAATAAGATTTAATCACGGGAAAAATCAAGTGAGTTTGCATAACCTTATGTAAACCAATGTGTACAAATAGGTATGTAAGATTTCTCATAGTAAACCTTTGGTTTCATTCTGTTTCCTTGACATTATTTAACCAATGAGTTACATATCTAAAGTAAGGTCAAGATGATAAATCATTAATTCTCACCACAAAGGTTATTGAGTTTCTCGAGAGTTTCCAGTAATGATGTTTAAGTTCAGACTATTAATAACAACAATAACAACAACAACAATAACAAAAACAGTATGTTTTAACCATAACCTAAGAGTGTTTTTATTAGGCAAGAAATCTATCAAGAAGAATATTTGACGATAAAAACAAAACAGAATTAAGAAAAACGTTTTCACTTAGGACAAGCCAATTCAATTGATCTTAAAGAGTCAAAGGTAACATCATTTCCCAGCATCCAATCCATGAAGATATGTTACCTTTGCTTCTCTGAGCCATTTGTTTTATCAGTTGGGAGATTATCAGGTAATATAACTTGGTGATTACCACTTGATGGTGCTGAAGTTTCTGAATAATCAGCAAGATTCATTAGATATTATACATCCAAAAGAACCCCAATGGAAAAGATATTCAAGGGTTGGTCAAAATGAATTAACAAACTAAACCTGGTGCCTGAGGATTCTCTTTTTGAGGATAGGGTGTTCCTTCCTTGTGGTTGTTTGAACCAGTAGAAAGACCAACTGCATCAGTATTTCCTTTTGTCTCCTCCAAACTCGCTGAAGAACAGCCACCAAAATTGAAAAGGCTCATTAATATTCTTAATCAATAGGAGGAATTAACAATCTATGAATGATGACGGCAGGAAATTGGTAATTGGAAAAGTTGGTGCCACCTTTATTTGACTTTTGCTGCCGATGCTCCCGAGGAAGTCGATGCATTGCAAGTTTGATTCTGATTTTTCTACCACTTACGGGCGAACCATTTTTAAGTTCAATGGCCCGTTTAGCATCTTCGACAGCAGCACTGAAAGCACAAAATCATCCTTTTAAGTAATAGAAAAGAGACAATAACAAGAAATAACTCTTATTAACTTGAATTGCTTAAGTGGAAGTTACTGAAGGTTGGCTCTTCATGTGAGATCCCAACAATGAGAAAAATGTTTAGAATAAAAGACCAACTTAGTAGCTTGTATTTAGGAACTAGGAAGTTTTACTGTGCAATAGACTCTACTCCTCTAAATTGAGTTAAACATGTCAGCTTGAGAAGAAAATAAAGGTAGTCACTTTGGCCACAAAAAACATTAATTTGTTCCCCAATGCTGTTCTGGAGCCAAAGAGATGCTAATAAGGCCAAATTAATGAAGACAAATACATATAATGGAAGATTTGATATGAGCCTACCACATTAAATTGTACGTGAGCTACCTAGAAAAGGTATTTACTTGTTTAATAAGAACAAAATTACAAGAAGATATGATCTTTCAGATGCAGCAGGATGCACCTCCCCTTCTCAATAGGGTCACAGGAAGCGCCCAATAAGACTGAAACAATCATGAATAAGAAAATATTGTGCACACAAGCTCAAGTTCATGCAGGACATCATTCCGAGGCTGCGTCTACTGATAGTTATTGAATCAAGTAGGTACCATTTGCTCACGAGAAAATTAAAAGTATCTATTCATAAGTGACCATCCATGGTGTACTATGAAACCAAGGGACCCCCATGACAGTTCCAAATTTCAAGGTTTGAAGTATCACCCGACGTTGATACATGGAGCCGATACTCACAAAAAACTACTAACTAATCAGTTTCCTGCATGTTATTAATAATGCAGCTAGGCTGGTAAGAAAGAAATTCAAGCCTAAGTTCAAATTTGTATCATGTTTGATTTAAGCCTTATTTCGTCAGGCAGCTAATAAGATTGAGGTCGGACTCAATTGATTTTTTAGACAAGAAAAATGGGATAACCAACCCAAAGGCATCGTGTTCAAGATAACATCAACTCCGTGGGAATCAGCTACAGCCTACGTTTGGAAGAAAAAAACTCCGTAGTAATTTTACTACAGCTTCAATACCATCTAATAAATCTGAGTCATGGAATGCAAACTACAAGTTCACAAATTAAGAACAAATGGTTGAAGTAGTTTATTTCTTTAAGGCTATAGTTCTTAAATGCTTAAAGATCCTCTAATGCAGTTTATTTCATTGATGAATGACAAAAGCCCAGATATGGGTGGATTTGGTCAGGAATGAATCTGGTTTCCTATCAAATTTTCCAACAATGAACATTTATCAAATGTCATTAGACATGGGAAACATGATTGACAAACTTGAATTCTTTCGGAGGTGACAGGATTCCCGGGCTAATGTCATGTCAAAGGCAGTATCCCAAAAGCACTCTCTCCCTCCTTGTTATGATAATGCTAGAAATGTTACTTTGAAGGAAATACAGGGCCATTGTTGAAAGAAGAACTGCTTTATCTTCATTGAATGACATAAAGAATGCATTCAATGGTTCAATTACCCTAATCTCTTCAAAGATTCAACCAAAAAGCAACATCAAAAGCCTTAGTATTCTATCAGAAGGCAGAAACTTGCCCGCTAAGCTCTACAGATATTGGAACACAAAATAAAGCTTCTATAAGATTGGACCATGGTGTTTCCAATGTCCAGATTGATGTTAAGTGATTGAAGTAAGCAAGCTCTGCATGTGAAAACCTAAAGATGCAGTTAAGAGTGAAATTTATGACAAGAAAATGCAGATGGAGATCAAGTAACATATTCAATGCTGTCCACAGAGTAATCAGTTCTCTTAGATTTTTCAGGATTATCTCCTCTCACTTTTAATGCTCTAGGATACTAACCAATCATCTTCCACGTAGGAGCTAAAAGGATCCAACTTCCTGATGACAAACACTAAAACTAGCAAACACCAAACACGTTACTAAAATTGGTACAGTTTCCAACAATAAGTACAAGAACACTATGTAAAAAGACTTAAAGTTGTGTTGTGGTGCATGGAGGACAATCCTACTCTATCCTTGATGTTGGTCATAAGACAGTAGCATATTCTGGTTCATTAGTCTATATATGCCGAAAAAGGCCATCTCAAGCTAGTAAGTCCCTTATAGATGAAAGATGGTGTTAACTTTGAACCAAAATTTACTAGGTTTAGTAGGTAACTTTATAACTAATTGACTGAATTTCAAACAACACCCTTAAAGTTTACCCAAAAATCAATAACCCATCCTCCCTAGAAAGATAGACCGATAAACTACTTGATTTGAGCTTTCTTATGAACAAAATCACTTCCTAAGGGCCCTAGCTTAGATGAGACTTGAAATTCTTTCCAATTTCCACAGCATAGATGCCATCCCTTACAACTCTTAGTAAATTCGACCTTGAAAGCTCCTCATTTTGGGATAGGGCCAAGATACCTTCACACGATTTAGGGTGGGAAACTGTGCAAAACCCTAGGTAAGCAGGGAAGACCATACAATGGATGGTACTTGCAGTTCATATGAGTATATGTGACCACATGTACAGCATGCATGTGATATGAGTTAGAAAAAAAGCATGTCCAATAATAAACCAAAGGAGGAGGAGTTTGTCATGTTTTAACAAGCATGAGACATGCCAGTTTAGCATAGGTTGTCCCCTCATGTCAATTCATAGTGACTCAAGTGTCATACATGTATGTCAATTCATCTTGTATGTTTAGTCGTACGACTCACAAATATTTGAAATAACGAGTAATACAATATTATTTCATTTAAAGTCATACTAAGACACCATTCACTTTGTAACAATAATAGAAAAGGTGGGAAAAGGTTATCAAACTTACAATTGAACAAACCCAAAGCCACGAGTTACTTCTGAACCTGTAAACATGAAAGTGTGCAAAGTATGAAAGAAGTATTCTTTCCTTCATTTGTCATAAGAATATTATCAAACATAACTAACAAAGGCAGGCCATGAGGGCAGAAATCATAATAACCCGTTGACCACCTATGGGTAAAAGAAGAATTTTAAAGTATATATCCTTCAAAGTATGTCTCAGACCAATTCATCCTTCAAAATTTATTCTTTCCATATGCACTCATCAAGATGTTAGAAATTAGTACCTATAACCTCAAGTTATATGGCATGCTCCAACATTTTGATGGTCAAATACAATAAAACTAGTACAACAGCTTCCTAATCTATAAGTATTATGGTCCTTCGCCCATCACAGTATTTAAAAGCACATGAGCCCCCAAACAAGTATTACAGAGACTTTGGTCATGATATTTTTTTTACTGCTCAGACTTCATAAACTGTAAACGAGATTTCATAGTTAACTCAAGGGGTAATTGATGATACCAAAAATAAAGAAGGTCATATTAGATTAAAAATGACAATGATAAACTATAATAATTTAACAGAAAATATGATGAAAGCTTTGCATACTTCGAATTAAGTTAGTTGTTTATGCAACACAGGCACAGCCTCATAGGAGGTAATTTGTATCTGAAAAGATTGAATCCCTATAAGAAGATTATATAAATATATAAACCTCCAATAGCCTCCATGTGGAACGCAGTGTTGAGTACAAAGCAAGATCCCATTCTGTTGCATGTATACATCTCTTTTTTCTTTTTTACTTTTTTTTTTTATGAAGTGCATATTTACGTTACCGTCTAGCACTGGCGGAGCCAGGGGGTGGCACAGGGTGGCACGTGCCCCCCCGGGCCCGCCAAAAAATAAGGGCCTACTATTATTAACCCAGGCACAAAAAAAAAAAAAAAAAATTCCCTTAGCTGAAGCCTAAAAGCCTCTTCTATTTTTTGCTCTCGCCGCTCGTTCTCGCTTGAAAATTGAAATCCAGGTTCCAGTCTCGCCGCTCGTTCTCGCTTGAAAATTGAAATCCAGGCTCCAGGGCTAGGGTTTCTGATCTCACTCGTGGCTTTTGCACTGGTGGAAGACTCGAAGTTCTTCCCCCAAATCCCCAAATCTCCAATTAAGGTAAAAATTTTCATTCTCTCAATTTGTTCTTTTTATGCTTTTTGAGGTGTAAGTCTGATTCTTGATTATCAAGGGAATTTCGGGAGATCTTGTTTCAGAATCTCAGATCCTTGGACTTCTAGTCTTCTCAAAACACTTTCAAAATTTCAATCAAAAAAAAAAAAACTTCCAATCAATTGAAATCCGCCGCTGTCAGCCATGGAAGTCATAGATATATAGTCGACTTATAGTCCCTGTTAGTCGACTAATACATTATGTAGTCGACTTGACCAAAGCCATAGTCGACTAATCCTGTGTCTCACTTGATACCAACTTTCTGTTTGTCCATTAATCGACTTGACAGAATATATAGTCGACGAATAGACCCTTGTAGTCGACTAACCCATTTCACCTAGTCGACTCATCATTGGACTAGTCGACTTATAATGAAGTTGTAGTCGACTTGGTTCAATTATCCAGAACCTGTCATTTAAGCTTATCTTGACCTAGTCGACTAATACCCCAATAGTAGTCGACCACTCTTTGAAAATGTCTGCGCAATTTAAAAACTGATGTTGCATTGCATACTTTATTTGCAGAGGGATCTCCTTTTAGGAGGCGGAGAAGAGTCTACCATTCATAGACACAGTTTACAGTAAGTACCATGCTTCTAATTGATGTGTTTTTTATTTCTTGAAGTTATTGAATTGATTATCAATAGTAAATTTCATATTTTCATTATGCTTATGTTTGGATTATAAGATAACAACCATGAAATTGAGAACACATATGATATGTTTGTAGGAATGGACAAAATTCTTAAAAGAAAATCAAAACCAAATGAAAGTTCAAGTACGGGAGAAAGTGTTAATCAACTTGCGCCTAAGTGCCCAAACACTTCAACAATTGACAAAGAATCTGAACCTTCGTTAAAACAGAGACGCATTGAGACTAATTTAGAAGAACTTTCAGCGGATCCCTGGATTAAGAAAAGTAATATATGATAAAGGCACTTCTCCTAAAGAGCAAGATAGGAAAAGAAGAGCATATTTACAGAAAGGTCCTTGTCAGCCTTGTATGGGTAAAGATGACTAGGGTAAAGATGACTACCCTCAAACTTTATTTAACAATAAATACCGTCGATTCAATCCAAAATGGTTTGACATGTATCCGAATTGGTTAGAGTATAGTGTCAAAAAAGATGCAGCATTTTGTTTATGTTGCTATCTTTTCAAAGGTCAACATGAGCAATATGGTGGAGATGCATTTATTGTTGAAGGATTCAGAAACTGGGCTCATGCAACGGCGAAATTGAAAGCTCATGTTGGAGGCCCTAACAGTTCTCACAATCTAGCAGTGGAGAAGTGTGAGAACTTGCTACGACAAGATCAACACATTGATAGTGTAATCTTAAAGACTTCACAACTTGCTCGAGTTCAATATCGGACTCGGTTGAATGCCTCGATCGATTCTATTTGGTATCTTTTGCGGCAAGGATTAGCTTTTCGTGGACATGATGAATCTTGCAATTCTAGAAACCGAGGTAATTTTTTAGAACTTTTGCAAATTCTTGCAAAGAACTGTGAGGAGATAGAAAAAGTTGTTTTGCAAAATGCTCCAGAGAATCAGAAGATGACATCTCCTGATATTCAGAAGGATATTGTGTGTGCGGCTGCAACAGAGACCAGAAATGCTATTGTAAATGACATAAAGAATGAATATTTTGCCATTTTGATTGATGAATCCCGAGATGTATCAACAAAGGAGCAGATGGCAGTTGTATTACGTTATGTGGATAAAAAGGGCAATGTGATTGAGCGTTGTCTGAAAATCTTACATGTTTATGACACTAGTGCCACAACCTTGAAGCAAGCAATTGATGCTATGTTTGCTACACATGGATTAAGCATCTCAAAATTACGAGGACAAGGCTATGATGGGGCAAGTAACATGAGGGGTCAATTCAATGGACTCAGAGCTCTTATCTCGAATGAAAACAAATCTGCCTTTTATGTTCATTGTTTTGCACATCAGCTTCAGTTGGCATTAGTAGCTATTGCTAAAAATAATTCTAAGATTAATGTGGTGTTCACAGTTGTTGCAAATATTTGCAATATTGTTGGGGCTTCTGCCAAGCGTCGTGACATTCTCCGGGAAGCACAAGCTAATGAGATTCTGAAAGGACTTGAAAGTGGTGAACTCAGTACTGGGAGAGGTTTGAACCACGAAATGGGGCTTAAACGTGCTGGTGATACGCGTTGAAGCTCTCATTATTATGCAATGCTAAACTTGATTGTTTTATACACTCCTGTGATTGTAGCTCTTGAGAGTATAGAGAAAACATCATGCGCTGAAAAGAGAGGAGAAGCTGTGTTGATTCTACAAATGATGCGAACTTTTGAGTTTGCATTTTCTATTCATTTGATGAAAGTTGTGTTGGGGATCACCAATGAGTTGTCTTTGGCGCTTCAAAGAAAAGATCAAGATATTGTGAACGCCATGGATCTTGTTAAAATAACCAAACAACGATTTCAACAAATGAGAGATGATGGATGGGATTCTTTCCTTGAGCTTGTTTCTTTATTCTGTGTCAAACATGATATCGAGGTCCCTAACATGGATGATATGTTTATACCCACAGGGAGATCACGCCGCAATGCTCAGAACTTTACCAACATGTATCATTATCGGTGTGACTTATTTTATGCAGTTATAGATTTGCAGGTTCAAGAGCTAAACAATCGCTTTACTGAGGCGAACACTGAGTTTCTTCTTTGTGTAGCATGCTTAAATCCTAGTAATTCTTTTGCTGCATTTAATAAGGAGAAGTTATTTCGTCTTGCTGAGTTTTATCCTAATGATTTCTCAACAACTGAGATCATGGCTCTTGATGATCAACTTGATACATTCATTCATGATATGCGATCAAAAAGTAAATTTCTTCAACTAAAAGGGATTGCAGGTCTTGCACTGAAGATGGTAGAGATGAAAAAAGATGTGGTATATCATTTTGTCTATAAACTTGTGAAGTTTGCATTGATTTTACCTGTGGCAACTGCAAATGTTGAGAGAGTATTTTCTGCTATGAATATTGTGAAGTCTAAACTGCGCAACCGCATGGGACATCAGTGGACGAATGATTGTTTGGTAACATATATCGAATCTGATGTATTTGATACTATTAGTAATGATGTAATCATGGAACAGTTTCAAAATATGTCAAAGTGTCGAGGCAGTTTGTAAGGTATTATCGTTAGTTTATTTCACTTTTGTTTTAGGTGATTGGATTTTGTTTTCTTTAATATGTAAGGAGTTTGATTTGCAAGATGTACTTTTAGAGTTGGATGTGCAGTTTCATACTGTAACAATCACTTTTATGCAATAGAATATTGGTTGAGAGATTTAAGTTTGAGACCCCTTCCTTTCTACTAGTATTTTAGAAAGAAATTCATTATTATTTAGTATTAAATATCCTTACAATTTTGATATTATTGCATGTTATTTTTTGCCCCCCCAACTTTGAAATCCTGGCTACGCCACTGCCGTCTAGTAACCAGATTTTATTATGGTCAGGAAATTATGTTGCTCTATGCCTTCTTTAATCTAATCAACTAAACAGTAACAGCAACCATCTTCAAATCTATGAACCCCAAAACTATTTTGATGAGGAAGTTACTGAACTCCACAGGGAACTCCCATTATATCAGCATGTTAAACATAGAAAAGTCACAATGCAACCAATTGAGTTAGTTCGCGGGCTTACCCTTTTGTGTTACCATAAAGCAGCGCTTCACAGGGCCCACCTCGCTGAACGCTGCTTCCAGCTGAATCAAATCAAAGAAATAAGCAAACTTTGATGCAGCCAAAATCCATTAATAACAAACTAGAAAAAAAAATTGGGAAAAATGAAACAAATCAGTACCTCTGAAGACTTGAAAGAATAGGGGAGGTTGGAGACGAATACGGTGGCGGGGCAATGCTGCTCTCCGCCTCCCCCAGTGGGCCTACCGCCGCTCTCGGCCCTCTTGCGCTTTCCCATAACTGACCGGCGAAGAGAAATTATTTAGAAAAAATTTTGATAGAAGAAGAGAAGAAGAGCGTGTGACCACTTAAAAAAATTTAGGGTTTAAAATAAAACAGACCTGTCGCCGGCTGAATTTGAGGCGGTGGAGTTTGAGCAGTGAGGGGGCTAGGGCAGTGGAGGGAAAGAAAACGAGTGAAGAGAGAGTCGGGGTTTTTAACTCATATCGTATGGGTAATTGGGTTGAGACCCGAATGGTACCGGCCCGATTCCACCCATTTCACGGGTCATCCGATGGGTCAAAAAGAACTGGACCCGATAGAGAGAGAAGGTGGTGGTGATGGCCAACAAGCGTTTTCGGCCCTTTTTCCTCACTTGTTAAGAAACTGTCCCAAATTTTCTAATAAAAATTATCTATTTATAACTCACACACTAAGAATCAGAAAGGACTTCACAAGGCAGTAAGGTCATCTCTAACTCATTACTTCAAAATAGAGTTAGTATTTCATCAAAATGGAATTGGCGTCACACCAAATTCCCTCTTCAACTCTAACCTATTGCATCAAATGTTACGCTAAAAAGAATATTCATTTTATATTCTTTTTTATCAATTCCCAACAATTAATCTATTTCACCAAATAATATTAAATCATCTAAAAAATTTAAATAAATAAATCCTTGCGCTATCGCTACAGTGTTGCACCAAATATGGAGCAACATTTTAGCAAAATCCAAAATAGAGTCAGCATTTGGTGCTGGGTTGGAGCACAAATTTGGCGCCAAAATGGAGTTCTGCTCCATTTGATGTTGGGTTGGAGATGCCCTAAAATTAACAGCAGAATTGACCGCGGCAGCGGGAGGAAGAAAAACAAAGAAATTAACAATTTAAAATTAGGGCAATTAAATAAATAAAAATATATATATAATACTTGCCGGAGAATAGAGTGGGCGATGGTCGTCGGCGGGTGGTCGCGTACTCGATTCCAGAGAATCTGTTAGAAGTCACTTCGGAATCCGAGTTGCAGAATTCCCACTTCCTGTTGGAAGTCACTTCTGAATCTGAGTTGCAGAAGTCCCACTTCGAACTCAGAAGTCCCACTTCGAAATGCAGAGGAAGGAACTTGTTTTCCTTTTCTGTATGTTGTGTTTCTGTGTGTGTGCTGAAATGAGAGAAAAGTAGCGCTGTTTATAGCGCTCCGGGAGGGGTAAAATCGCCCGAACCCGAGCGAACGGTTGCAACGGTTCGGTCTGAACCGTTAGAACGGTTCGTTGCAGACAGAAACCACCCAACTGTTCGCGGCGGTTTTCTGTCAGTCGTTGCGCTGAGTCTGTTCGGATCCGGATGGTGGAGCTGGTACGATCCGCTGTAACCCATTCCCGTGAGATCCGGTTCAAAAAGAACCGGACCGAGTAGGGAACCCGAGCCCGAGCCCGACCCGGCTCCGGCGTTGCCACCGGCGGCGACGCGCGCTGGCATCGTTCCCCCTAATCGCGCGCGAAAACTCCAAGCACCCAAAGGACACACCCTTTGATCCCATTTTTCTCTATTTAAACAATTCAAACTTTCATCCCATGGCTAATGTGGGACTAAATGCTTTTAGCTACCTTTAGGCCCCTTTTGGCTTTTGAATTAGGCAAACTTTAGACTTGAATATCTCATTCATTCGAAGTCAGAATTGAACATGTGAATATACCACGTTCATCCCCAATGGAAGGAGAACACACTCCAACCATTATCCAATTGATTCTTGTTTTCTATTGATTTGCAAAGGGAATAAAAAGGGTTGAGGAGCAAAATTACAAGTATTCTAAAAGATTACAAGTAGATCTCCTCAGAGATTCTGGAGAAGTGTGCCGATAGGAGTCTGGTCAGCGCGCGACCACTTTGTCCCTTTGACGATGCGAGCGATGAGATTCCCTTCTCGCCTGGTTCGGGGAATCAGAGAATAGAAGGTTGGTAGAACCCTCTTGCTACTTCTCAAACCGTCTTCAATTAGAAATTCCTTCTTGCCTGGTTCCGGAAATTTCCTTGAGAAGAAGGTATTAGGGTATCAGCACCTGAATAGAGAAGCAATTCTCTAAAAGGTCTCTGAATTTAAGAACACACGGTGCGTCGTGAAGAAGCCTTTGCTTGTGGAGTCTTCTCTCTTGCGTATCTGTGTGGTCTGTCCTCCTTGTGCCCCTGGTGGGCTATTTATAAGGAGAGCAAGGGGCATAACAGTCCCTTGTAAGTAGAGAAACAGATTGAATCAAATCTATTTAAATCTGGAAAGTAGCCTTGCTGCGAGGCTAGGATCTGCTTCTGCGAAGCTAGAAATGGTAGGTCGGTTGATCCTCTTGATCTATTTTGATCCTTTCCATATCGTTGAAGGTTTTTCCCTGATCTTCTTACTCGTTTTAGAAGAATCAAGAGATTGCGGCAATCAACTGCCGAATTTGATCACAGATTTGATCTTGATTGGATTTGATCTCAATCCTGATTAGATTTAATCCCGATTAGATCTGATCTCATCTGGAGATTTGATTGGTCAAAGGTTGACCATAGCAGACCAGCAGCGGCGATGCCCGCTTTGAACTCACAGCGGAGCTGGAGGCAGTATCTGGCGAAGTCCGAAGAAAGCTCTTCGGCGGAGCTAGATGTCGTCTGTGGCGAAGCTACCATATACCCTTTCTGCACAGTTGTGAATGGCTTCAGGGCGAAGCTGACTTCCTCTGGCGAAGTTACGCTTTGGCAGTTTAGGCGAGCTATAAGTTAGCTTCCTGGCGGAGCTTTGAATGGCTTCAAGGTGAAGTTGGATGATCTTAGCCTCTCAGGCGAGGCTATCCCTTTGGGCTCATGTGATACTAAGTGCTAGCATCTTAGACCTGCTGAGGTCTGTTTAGAAACAATCCGGGTTCACTGTCTGCTTGCTGGATCAGTGGAGTCCAAGTTGCTTCCCTGTCCCTCGGAGATGGGTGAAAACTAGTCTTCAGCTCGTCTGTCACTTGTCTTTTGTAAATGTCAACAAGTTTAGACATTGTTCGGACCAACAAGAATCTTGTCTTTTTTAAGCGTCAACAAGACCCCCTTCAAAGTTTTCAAAAGTCTGCGATGGCTCAGACTTTGAAATACTTTGAACTGCTTTGATTGGTGGTGTGTGGAGTATGAACGTCGCCATGATGGTTGAATTCAGCTTCGCTTTGAATCCTGCTTTAGGATGTAGATTCGTCGAGGAATCAGATAGACTCGCGTCTGGGTAGCTTCCGGCTAGATATGTTCGCTCTGGAACATCTGTTGCTTTCCCAAGGCCAACTGCCGTGGGCCGGTTACGAGAAGGATTACTTCTTCTCTCGCACTGATCGAGGGAGATATTCTCCTCTTGTGAATTTCCGAGGGAGGATGTTCCCTTTCTTCAAGGCGCCATAAATGCCTTTATGAGGGAGAAGCTTCTTCCTTTACACGGTTCCAAAGGAAACCGTCCCTTTTGTCAAGGCGCGATAAATGCCTTAAATGTGCTTGTGCTTCCACGATTGAGACGGCAGCGCTCAGGCCATGGGGCCTATAAATAGAACACTTGAGGTCCTCTGAAGAGAAGTGATCTACTCTTCTTCTCTTCTCTTGGTTGAGAGAGATACTCAGATCTCTGAATTAGTGGGAATGCCCACTCTGGTCATTATCCGGCCAAGGACCTGGTAAGTCTTGATCATTCAATGACTTCGCCAACTTTTTAGGGAATTCATCTCCCTTAATTTAGCTTTAACTGTAATCAGCTACTTCAGGGATTAACTTCCCTTATTCTCCATTTAACTGATCTGCGGAGAAGGATCTCAGCATAGCTTCCCAGCGAAGCTATCATATTGACTTGATCAGAGAAAGATCACTGCATGTTAAGTTCGCTGCACAAGCAGAACTTGGGATTTAGTTTCTTCAAGGTTGAGCCAATCTTGCCATATAGGTGGGGCTAAGACTGTGTCCCACAGGATCAGTCTGGTTTAGCCATATAGGCGAGGCTAGGACTTGGCGTTTGCTGAGCTAGCCCATCATTGTTGTACAAGCGAGGCTACCCTATGCTTTAACTGAAATCAATACTTAACTGAATGGGATTGCTTCGCCCCAAAAAATTTGACTTGATGAAAAAGACCGAAAAATTGCCTTATGCTTCCCTGGTCGAAACTTTACTTTTAAGCAGGAGGAACAAACTGGGGCAGCTGATGTGTGTCCCAGAGGCTGTTGGCAGTCGCTTATCCGAGATAATTCCTCTTGAGGCGAGGCTGGTGGTCGCTTATCTGAGATGATTCACTTCGGGAAAACGGACGTCACCTGTGAGATCACTGACCTTGTCCTGGTGGCACCGTCTGTCTTTATGTGAAGGACTACAGCCTTGTGCAGGAGGAAGGCCTTTCGTGTCCAGTTGATCTGGTTTGGAAGCAGATAAAATCACTTGTATGCCTTTTGAGCAAATGACTCTGTTGTATGAAACACAACCTTGATGTAGTATCAATGCACCTTTCCTTTTAAATCAATGAAAGTTCATTTTCTGCTCATTTGATTTCCACCTCGCCTTCGTCTTGAATTTTGGCTAGCGAAGGTAATCTTTATGCAAGGTAAAAGATAGGATTTAGATAGGAACGAGCTCCCAGCGAAGCTAGCATATCTGCAAAGCTCGGTCTACGACTTCAGCGAAGCTAAGGCAATCCTTTTACGCGAAGTCCGCATTTTTCTTTGTGGCGAAGTTAGCCCTTAGTGGCTGAATCAGCGCTTTTCGGGAAAGCGCTTTAGGCGCCGTTTCAAATTAATTTGAAACGACAGCCTGTACTGTTTACGAGGCATCGCTTCAGGCGCTCATTGGCCTATAAAAGTCCGATCGGACTATAGAGAGGACGGATCACTTCTCTTTTAAAAGAAATTTCAGAGAACTTGACTCTTCTTCTTCTTTCTTCTTCATTCAAGAGTTTAAGAACTTCCACAGTTCTTTAATGGCGCCCAAGAGACGAGCGGGAAAAGAAATGGCGGCTTCTACAGCGGAGGGTCCTTCTCCTCCTCCGATCATCGAACGGCCAACCGCTGGTAGGGGACTCCCTATCTTGATTAGAGACCGTCGTCTCTCCTTTAAAGCCGATTTCTTGATTTCTTGATCGGGATCCAAGAACTGAAGAGTTCTTCTTTAAGCTTCCAAGCGAAGCTATCTCTTAGGCGGTTGACGTCCTGTTAAATGATAGGATGCGAAGCTGTCCTTTGAAATTTTGACAGAGAAGGACCGTAATGCCCTTCTGACGAAGTTAGCCCTTGAGGCTTTGTTGCATCCGGTTGTTCGAAGCTAAGTTTCCAAAGCGAAGCTAACACTTGGATATTTTCCTGCATCCTGTCCTCGTATGGGATGCGGAGTTACACTGCAGCTGCGAAGCTAAACTTCGGGGCGAAGCTATCGTCAGGCCAGCCTCGCTCAGAGGGCGAGGCTATGCCTTGTCGAAATTCGCTTTCTGATTTTCCCTCGTTCGGCTGATGAACTAATCATAAATTCTCTTTGTTCCTTTAGTGCACTACACTCCTGGTCCTTTAAACAGTCTATTCGGGATGACCAGGGGATCGGACGACAATATCAGCCTGCAATTTCAAGGGCAGGCTTCTCTGTTTAGTGAGCGGAGTTCTGTCGTCCGAGACACGCTTATTCATGGTGGTGATCAATATACCACGAGGAGTATTTTGACTACGGCTCCCCTTGAAGATATTGACCGTCGAACTTACAGGAAGCCCGATTTCATGTTTGGGGATGCCGCACCGACCCTAACCACCAACTACTGGCAGGGGAAGGGCAGTGGATTTTCCAGTTGAATGGTGAGAAGTTCTACCTTCCGTCCAATAAGCGACGTTTTTCTTTGTCTTCCTTCCAGTGCGTGACGCAGGCTCGGAAGATGTCGTGGGAAGTGAGCCGGAGTACTGACTCTGTCCACATAGGGAAATTGATGCTTCAGTCTCCTGGTTATGCAAGAGCGGGGCCTCCTCGTTGCGTAATGGGCCTACATCCTTGGAATGTGTCACGAGAAATCCCCATGGGAGAAAATCCTGCAGTGGCGCTGACCTTTGGCAACCAATTCTGTAAGGTCAATGGGAACTACCCAGCCACTGACTTCAGGACTCCAGGCTGGATTCACCCTCTGAAGGCATGGTGGAGGGATCTAACTATATATATATCCTTGCTCATTTCGAGGAGGATTTGGAGAGGCTGAATCTCTATGAGGCCGTCCGGGGGACCTGTCACGGTATCGAGATGAATGTGGCGTGCTTCTACGCCATCTTTGAATTGTATAGCCCAGCTTCAGGGACTTTCTTCACCCCTGTTGGCAAATTGGGTATGGCCTTGCATGAGATGTGGGAAGTCTCCGCTCTGCCTTTTGGGTCTCTTCCATGTGAAGAATACTTCCCGTGCGAGGCAGAATTGGCGCTTCTGGAGAAGCAGGAGTCCGCTTTGTTTGAGACTTATTCCCGGATATGGAGAATGCTCCTGAAGCGGCTCACTGTGGAGTTGCTGACGAAGAGATCTTTAACCGGATGCAAAAGCACTTCCAAGGGGATCTAGTTGTGAAAGAAGACGATGGTCCCTATGAAAAGGGTGATGTCCTTCGGAGTTTCCATCATCAAGCTCGCAGGCCGATGTCCCGGAAGGCACTTCTGGCTGGTTTTTTAACAGTCTGGCTGAAGAGGTGCATGGTGTCATCTTCTTCGGGTGATGTCGTTCATCCGAATGTTTTGCTGCCCGCTGTTCGTTTGGTTCATGGTCGTCCTCTAGGACTTCTTCCGGCCATGGTGTGCTGTATCCAGAGAGGCCTTCGTGCATTGACGGAGGCTTTCTGCAGGCCACCAACGACGAAGCGTGAAAATGGGACCATTTCGCCCCGCGATGGACCCAATCCCAGGGTAGGTCTGCCGTACACTTACTTGATGGCGTGGTTCGCCCTGCATTGTCCTTCTTTGATTGAAGCTGGAGAGGACCCCCCGCAAGGTGTTCGAATGGCGCTCCTCCGCCGATTCGAAGGATGCTCATGGCAGAAGACTTACGTGGCTAAGGCCCGTAAATTAGTACGTCGCTATGACGTCTATAGTCTCTTCCGCTGTTTTCCCCGTATTCGGGACGCAGGCTATGAAGAAGAGTTCAAAGATGCGGGAGAGGGGCAGTCGTCCCTGAACCGGGGAGTTTTTGAGTGGCTGATCAGCATCCGGCCTTCGCATCTATTATACCAGAGCGGTGATGCCTGCTACTTAGAGCCTTACATCCCAAGTCGGTTTGCTCGACAATTTGGATATGACCAACTGTATGTGGGCAACCCAAATCTCAACCTTACTTTCATGGGAAGCCTTATTGATGGGGCCCGTGCTTGGCAATTCTTCATTGCAGGCTGTACTGGGGCACGGCTGCGTATGCCGTTGAGGACTCCCAATCTTCTAATGACTCTGAGCTTCTGCCAATGGTATGCAACTTCCAACTCCACACCCCCTGGATTCAATGCTAACAGTTCTGGTGTGAAGTTAATTTCTCAGCGACTGAAGCGAAAGGTCTCTGAGAAAAGGGAAGGTAAGAGGGTTCGTGTCCCAGGCATGGAGGAATTCGTTGCTGTGGATGACAGCAAAGCCTCGGATGCAGAAAGTCCTCGCTTTGGAGCGGAGACAGGTGCCGGGACTGCTGCAGCTGGTTCTGGCGTGATGGGGACGGTTCCCTCAAGACATATAGAAGAAGTGGAGGAAGAAGGTTCTGATGTCCCTCTCAAGCGCAAACGGACAAGTGGATCCCGTAGGAAACAGTTGGTGAAGAAGCCCCGTCGCCAAGCTCCTACGGTTGTCGTAGAGGGTGAAACCTCTGCAGCGTTCCTCCGGCTGCCGCATTAATAGCTGAACCGTCGGTTGCTGGACCGGTTTCTGGTGAAGTTACTTCGGATTTAGGTAAGATCAGCTTCGTCTTTGTAATATATCTTCTATGTGTTCCGGACCGCTTATTATATGCTTCGTGCTGTAGGATGTGAGGCGGTGACGAGCCCGAGAGCTGAGGCCGTCGGAGAACAAGGGGAACATTATGATCCTTTGTTCGCTTATCACGAGGGTGATGAGGCCGGCTATTTTGCCGTCCCGAAAGAATCTGGAGGTGATGTAGCTGACGTTAGTCCTTCGGGCACTGAGACTTTCAAAGGAAGTCCTGTAGCGTCAAGCTTTTTTGGGTGGTCCACGGAAGATTCGGCAAGCGAAAGCGGGCCGGCCATTCATGTTGACTCCGCAAAGGACTTTCCAATGGAGCCCGTGGAGACTGCTGCGGCTGCCAAGATGTTTGAGGCGACATCATTCTTTGGTATTGTTCCGACCTCTCGGCTTTTATTGTTTATTGTGTCTTACCTAAACACAATTTTGTTACAGGTGTTCCGCCTCAAGGTGCGTCAACTTCAAGGGAACAAGAAGGTATTCCCGAGGGGTCAAGGGGTGACATGTGCACTTCGACCGCGGCGGATGCTGATGTGTTGGAAACTTTGTACGGTAACTTGCCCCCTTATCGGCCTGAGCCAGCCAGAGGAACAGAGGTTGAAGAAGCGGTAGTCACGGAGGCAACTTCATTCCCAATTATATCAACGATTGAGGTGCCATCAGTTTTGCCAGGTACAGAGCTGAGAGTGATTACAAGTCCAACTTCCCCAACGCAGGTGGTTGAGCCTGTCATCCAGGAGATAGTCACTAGTCCTACCTCAGTTGTGGTTAGTGTACTGGTCTCAATGAGGACTCCGCCAAGGTCATCGATGCCCTATCATGCTGCTGCAGCTGGTGTTCCCGCCGTTCCTTCCACAGTAGTGTCAACCAGTCTGGTGGATTTTTCTGAGGCTGTCCGTCTATCAGAAGTGGCCGAGATTGAAAATGATTTTATAGGTGACATAGTCGATAGCTTTTATAAAGGCTTGAAGCAATGCATTGATCTGGTCTTGAAAGACTCGACTATGCCATTCTCAACTTTAAAGATGGTCCTCTCCCGCAGTATTGAAAGTATTCGGGACCTTGAAGGGTATAACCAGGCCACTACCTTAGAACTCCTGGTGGATCAATTTGAGAGGAACGTGGAGGAATGGCGCCGTCTTAGCCGCTCAGACTTGGAGTCTTCGGTTAACGAGCAGCTTGCATATCTTGTCACTCAAATGCATGAAGCCCGTCTTGCTGCTCAGGAAGTTGCTAAGGCTATTTCTTCTGACTTGAAATCCTTGGAAACAAGGCAAGCAGAGGTTGGGAATGCCATTGATGCCTCCACCAGTGCTCTTCTCGACACTGAAGATATAATTGGGAAGGCCAAGGAGATGATCAGGAAGGCAAATCTTCTTTTATCCAAGGCTGAACCAGTGCGTCTTGAAGAGACTACGCGGCTTGAGCAACTTAAGGCTCAGAGTGACGAACTCTCACGGCAGGAGCTAGCGCAGAGGAAACTTTGGCTGAGGTCGAAGCTCGTTTGGCCCAGGCGACGAACTTTAATGAGACTGAGCTGAGGTCGCAGGCGCTTGTCCGGGCTGCTGATGATAGGAGGACGAGGCTGGCTTCCCTTGAAGAGCCGATCAGATCTTATGATGCACGCCCGTAGGTCGTAATATATATGCCTCCATGTATCCCTTCTTTTTGGAATCAATAAAGAAAATAATTTTGTTTTGACTCCTTACTGAGTTGTCGTTTTCAAGTTGTATTGCAGCCATTTGAGAACATAGTCTTTGTTGGATCGAATAATGAGACTTGGCTACCTGCTGGTTCAGAGGCCGCAATGACATAACCGATTGAGACGCCACCAAGCTCAAGTTGGTGATACTTGTCTTTTGTAAATGTCAACAAGTATCGAGACCTGTTTTTTGTAAATGTCAACAGGGCTCGGGGTTGAGACTTGTCTTTTGTAAGTGTCAACAAGCTCAAAATTGAGACTTGGCTGTCTGCTGGTTCAGAGGTCGCAATGACATAACCGATTGAGACACCACCAAGTTCAAGGTTGGTGATACTTGTCTTTTGTAAATGTCAACAAGTATCGAGACCTGTCTTTTGTAAATGTCAACAGGGCTCGGAGTTGAGACTTGTCTTTTGTAAATGTCAACAAGCTCAAAATTGAGACTTGGTTGTCTGCTGGTTCAGAGGTCGCAATGACATAACCGATTGAGACGCCACCAAGCTCAAGGTTGATAATACTTATCTTTTGTAAATGTCAATAAGTATCGAGACCTGTCTTTTGTAAATGTCAACAGGGCTCGGGGTTGAGACTTGTCTTTTGTATGTGTCAACAAGCTCAAAACTGAGACTTGGCTGTCTGCTGGTTCAGAGGTCGCAATGACATAACCGATTGAGACGCCACCAAGCTCAAGGTTAGTGATACTTATCTTTTGTAAATGTCAATAAGTATCGAGACCTGTCTTTTGTAAATGTCAACAGGGTTCAAGGTTTGTAATGGAATTTGGGGAAGGGTCTTGTTTTTACTGGTAGAAACGAGAGAATCACTGTCATAGGTTTAATGTTAATGTAACAGCGAAATGTATATATGGTCTTACCATTCTATGGATGAGAATTGGTAAGTGATTTTGGAGGTCTCATTTTTACTGGTAGAAACGAGAGAATCACTGTCATAGGTTTAATGTTAACGTAACAGCGAAATGTATATGTGGTCTTATCATTCTACGGATGAGAATTGGTAAGTGATTTTAGATGTTTCATTTTTACAGGGAAAAGCGAGGGAATCACTGTCATAGGTTTAATGTTAACGTAACAGCGAAATGTATCTGTGGTCTTACCATTCTATGGACGAGAATTGGTAAGTGATTTTGGAGAGGGAATCAAATGGGAACAGGTCCCTTAGGATTTTTAGCAAATCCCAGTTGTCAACAGGTTTGATATGCCTTTACCAACTACCGTTTGAATTAGGCTAGCCATGCTATTCCCCTCAGCATGATGAGTTATCGAGGACTTATGTTGGACTTAAAAGCCAACGTTTTCCTCTATCCTTAATCGTTAAGGATGTTGGATCATTTGGTTAGCGTATGTGTAAACTTGATTCTCTTTTGGGAGAACCAGTATATGGCCAGGTTCCTTACTGGTGTGTGATCTCGCTTGGAGGAAGATAAAGGCTCTCTTTGCATGTACCTTGGACATAAAGGTCTTGATCAGAGGTGTAATGTTAACTTGATCACGAGAAGAATCCTTAATTAAGGATAATACTTCTTTAAGAACTTACCATTGATCGGCATCATGAGTAAATCGCCATCTGAAGTCATAAGACGGTATGCTCCGTTTGAATAGGATGTTTCTATTACAAACGGTCCTTCCCATTTAGGCTGAAACTTGCCTTTGGTCTTGTGCGTCATAATCATCGGTCGTCTGATGGCTAAAACCAGGTCTCCTTTCTGGAAGACCCTCTGTTTGACCTTCTTATTGAAGGCTTTTGAGATTCGAGCTTGATATAGCTCGATGTGTTGCTGAGCTTGTAGTCGCTTCTCATCTAGGGCTTCGAGCTCTTGAAGACGCAGCCGATCATTGTCCTCTGATGTGATCTTAGTGATTAGAGAGACTCGTAATGACGGCATCTGGATTTCTAATGGATGACTGCTTCGCACCCATATACCAAGGAAAAAGGCGTATTGCCTGTCAGTGTTCGAACCGTGGTCCGGTAGGCCCAAAGACATTCACCAAGCTTTTCATCCCAATCTCGCTTATTCGAGGAGACGAACTTCTTGAGTAACTTGATGATTGTTTTGTTGAATGCTTCCGCCAAGCCATTAGCGGCGGGGTTATAGGCGGTTGAAGCCACATTTTGAATTCGGTATTTGTCGCAGAACCGGTAGAATACTTGGCTTATGAATTGTGGACCGTTGTCGTGGATGATCCGTCTAGGGACACCAAATCGATGAATAACATGGTGTTTGATGAAATTAACCACATTAGAGGTTTTGACTTCAACCAGTGGTATGACTTCCGCCCATTTTGAAAAGTAATCGGTTATTGCCAGGATAAACTGGTGACCTCTTGTCGAAGAGGGGCTAATCGGCCCTACGACGTCTATTCCCCATGCTTCAAATGGCCATGAAGCAACAGTCGGGTGGAGCAAGTCCGAGGGCTAGTGTATGAAGTCCGCATGAATCTGACATGCTTTACACCTTCGTGCATATTGGATGGCATTGGCTATCATGGTCGGCCAATAGTATCCAAGCCTATGCAATCTGTCTTTAAGTTTCGGACCTGGCTGATGAGCTCCGCAAATGCCGTCGTGTGCTTCTTTAAGCACTTCCTGTGCCTCTGAATTGGAAAGGCAACGGAGGAGGACACCGTTGTATGAACGACGGTAAAGTGTCTTCAGAGTTGGATCATAGTAGAAACGGAGAGACCTTTGTCTGATAGATGCCGCTTCTTTAGGATCGTCTGACAGCAGACCATGTAGAATATAGTCGATGAGAGAAAATCGCCAATCTCTCGGTTCAAGATCCGTGGAGACATTATAGAGTTCTCGGGTTCTTAGCATATGCTTAGAGCATATAAGATGTCGAGTTGCGATTGTCAGGTGGTACTCGGTGTCGGCTGGCAAGGCTAGTGTTGTTGCTAATGTAGCAAGGGCGTCCGCCTTGGTATTTTGAGATCGAGATACGTGCTCGATGTAGAAACCTTCAAACAAATTAGTCAATTCGATGACCATGTTATAATAAGGCACCAAGTCTTCGTGGCGAACTTTATATTCGCCTTTAACCTGATTGATAATCAGTTTTGAATCACCGTAGGCTTCAAGGTAGCGTACCCCCATTCCATGGGCGAGCTGAAGACCAATGAGCAGAGCATTATATTCTGCTATATTGTTAGAGTATGACTCTGTCAGGGAGAATGCTCTGGGAAGGACATGATTCTGCAGGGAGATGAACACAACCCCCACTCCGGCGATAATCTTACCTTTAGGGCCCATTCGCGATGCTCCATCGAAGAACATCTGCCGCACTTCCTCCTCTGAGGTTACATTGGAGTCGAAAACTTCATCTGGAATATCTTCGTGAAGTTTGAATGTTCCGGAACTGGATGAGCAGCCAAGAACTCTGCAAGGGCCTGACCTTTAACCGCCTTCTGAGGGGTAAAGATCATGTCGTATTGAGACAGAAGAAGTGCCCATTTAGCCAATCTTGAATTCAGTGATCCTAGCTTTGTCATGAGAAGACGCAATGGGTTCACTCTAGAGATGACATGTTGGTTTGGCCGACCAAATAATGTCGCGTCTTCTGAACGGCAAAGACGAGAGCTAAACACTCTTTCTCGATAGGGTTATAGCGAGATTCCGCCCCTATCAGAGTCCTGCTTAGATAATAAATGGCTTGCTCGTGACCACTGTCGTCTTTTTGAGCGAGGAGGGCACCAAGAGAATGGTCCATAGCTTTCACATAGAGCAAGAATGGTTTCCCTGATGTAGGGGCCACTAAGACTGGAGGGTTTGTGAGATACCTCTTGATGTCTTCATAAGCTTCCTGACAAGCTTGATCCCATATGAAGGAAGCACCCTTTTTCATGAGTCGGGTGAACGGCTGACAGCGACCTGAGAGATTTGCAATGAATCTTCTAATATAAGCCAGTCTGCCTTATAAGCCTCTAAGCTCTTTGAGGTTTCTCGGTGGATGCATGCTCTGAATAGCTTTGACTTTGTCTGGGTCAAGATGAATCCCTTTTGATGTAACAATAAACCCAAGGAACTTGCCACTTGACACTCCCAAGAAGGATTTTGTCGGATTCATTTTCAGCTGATGAGTCCGCATTATGTTGAACATCGTTCTCAAATCGCGGAGATGTTCATCCTTGCAGAGGCTTTTGACAGCAATGTCGTCGACATAGCATTCTACCATTTTTCGGAGATGATTGCGGAAGATTGTACTCATTGCCCGCTGATAGGTTGCTCCTGCGTTCTTTAGTCCGAAGGGCATTACGGTGTAGCAGTATACCCCCAAGGGTGTTCGAAACGAAGTATGCTTTTCGTCGTCGGGATACATCTTAATCTGGTTGTACCCTGAAAAGCCGTCCATAAAAGACATCCTTTCGAATCCACATGTGTTGTCGATCATGACATCGGTGATGGGCAGCGGGAATTCGTCCTTAGGACAAGCCGTATTGAGATTACGGTAGTCTATGCAGATCCGTATTTTCCCGTTCTTCTTGAGGACGGGGACGATGTTGGCTACCCAATCTGGATGTTGTTCCTCCCGGATGAAGCCACATGCAATGAGCTTGTGAACTTCGGCTTCAATAGCTTTCATAATGTTTGGGCGAAACCGACGTTGTTGCTGCTTGACTGGCTTGACGTCGGGCTTGATGTTCAGACGGTGCACGGCTACTTGTGGATCAAGTCCGGGCATGTCTTCATAGTTCCATGCGAAGGCGTCTATATACTCCTTTACGAGTATAATCAATTCTTCCTTTTCTATAAGTGATAGACTTTCACTTATAAAGATGGGCTTAGGGTAGTCTTGACTACCCAAGTTGATCTGCATCACGTTGTCTTCAGTACGTGGTTCGCGTAATTCGAATCGCTTTTCCCATTGGAGGTCTAATTGCTGGGCCCATGGTTCCTCATCAACAGCTTCTGCGGGCTCCAATTGACTGCTTGAAGTTATATTAACAGTGAGGTTTGTTTATTTGTCAACAATTCCCGCAAATCAGACCCGCTTGGGCCTAAACAATCCAGCGCAGAGGCTCTTTTGGATCGTACATAGGATAATATCCTGCTCCTTTTATCCCCGCAGAAGGGACTAGCACCGAATAGTGCTTTAGTTTTAGCTTCGCCACCAGGTGCGAGCTTAGTGCTTGATGAACTGGAGAGCGGAGCACGCTGTGGTGCTTTACCCGCTATACTACTGCGAAGGCGATCTGCCTTAAATAGTACTTTGGTTATAGCTTCACGGCCATGAACCCTGCCCGTACGCTGTTGTACAGTAGCTTCGCTCATAAGAACGAGGCCGGCGCGAGGCGTTGCTGCTCTTGAATTGGGCGACGGTATGATTGTCGTCGTGACTTCGCGATTAGCAGTATTGCTGGAGCAGATAGGCATCTTGCCTTTTTCTTCGCGAGAGAGGCGCGGTTTTGGCGTAGCTACGCCTGAGGCTTCGGTCGGAGACTTCTGTATAGGCCTCCATATCCTCTTTGGCAGAGGATACTTAGGTTTACAAGGAACCTAATTAGTCACACGCGAGGCTGAAGGGTGTTGGCAGAATTCTGCTTCTGGTTCCTGCTTCGAAACCTTGGTTATGGAGACCTTTCTATGCTTCCGTGCTTAAAGTATTAGACCACCCCTAGAGAGGACTTCTTCAAATCTTCCTTGGTCGAACTGTACCACCAGGTTCTCGAAAGTGAAGGACTTGGACTGCGGGCGTGCTTCCTTGTTGCGCCAGAGAACCGCAGTAGGCTCGCATATAGCCTTTTCTGTCTCCGCAGAGACTTTCCTTGAAGATTTAGCCAGAGAGGCTCTGGCTGCACTGGCTTTTCTGAATTCAGAGTTAGACCCGAAGGTCTGTTCGTCGCATTGCGACACTTGATTCTCGGCAGTGGAGAATTTGGTCCCCAGCAGAGTCGCCATCTTATTTTTCATTGATTTGCAAAGGGAATAAAAAGGGTTGAGGAGCTAAATTACAAGTATTCTAAAAGATTACAAGTAGATCTCCTCAGAGATTCTGGAGAAGTGTGCCGATAGGAGTCTGGTCAGCGCGCGACCACTTTGTCCCTTTGACGATGCGAGCGATGAGATTCCCTTCTCGCCTGGTTCGGAGAATCAGAGAATAGAAGGTTGGTAGAACCCTCTTGCTACTTCTCAAAACCGTCTTCAATTAGAAATTCCTTCTTGCCTGGTTCCGAAAATTTTCTTGAGAAGAAGGTATGAGGGTATCAGCACCCTGAATAAAGAAGTAATTCTCTAAAAGGTCTCTGAATTCAAGAACACACGGTGCGTCGTGAAGAAGCCTCTGCTTGTGGAGTCTTCTCTCTTGCGTATCTGCGTGGTCTATCCTCCTTGTGCCCCTGGTGGGCTATTTATAAGGAGAGCAAGGGGCATAACTGTCCCTTGTAAGTATAGAAACAGATTGAATCAAATCTATTTAAATCTGGAAAGTAGCCTTTCTGCGAGGCTAGGATCAGCTTCTGCGAAGCTAGAAATGGTAGGTCGGTTGATCCTCTTGATCTGTCTTGATTCTTTCCATATCGTTGGAGGATTTTCCCTGATCTTCTTACTCGTTTTAGAAGAATCAAGAGATTGCGGCAATCAACTGCCGAATTTGATCACAGATTTGATCTTGATTGGATTTGATCTCAATCCTGATTAGATTTAATCCCGATTAGATCCGATCTCATCTGGAGATTTGATTGGTCAAAGGTTGACCATAGCAGACCAGCAGCGGCGATACCCGCTTTGAACTCACAGCGAGCTGGAGGCAGTATCTGGCGAAGTCCGAAGAAAGCTCTTCGGCGGAGCTAGATGTCGTCTGTGGCGAAGCTACCATATACCCTTTCTGCATAGTTGTGAATGGCTTTAGGGCGAAGCTGACTTTCTTTGGCGAAGTTACGCTTTGGCAGTTTAGGCGAAGCTATAAGTTAGCTTCCTGGCGGAGCTTTGAATGGCTTCAAGGCGAAGTTGAATGATCTTAGCCTCTCAGGCGAGGCTATCCCTTTAGGCTCATGTGATGCTAAGTGCTAGCATTTTAGACCTGCTGAGGTCTGTTTAGAAACAATCCGGGTTCACTGTCTGCTTGCTGGATCAGTAGAGTCCAAGTTGCTTCCCTGTCCCTCGGAGATGGGTGAAAACTGGTCTTCAGCTCGTCTGTCACTTGTCTTTTGTAAATGTCAACAAGTTTAGACATTGTTCGAACCAACAAGAATCTTATCTTTTTTAAGTGTCAACAATTCTATCAACGGATCTCGCCGTAACTCAACTCAAATATTCACACTTAATTCTTCATAATTCCCAACAATCCCCCACGATGAATGGAGATTCAAGAAATTGACACACAAAGAGACTGACTCTATAGTGAAATGTACTTTAGAAAAAAAATGCATCAGGATAGGTGAACTAGGTCTTAAACCTTCCATAGCGAAAGATTTATCGGACTTACTGGCTAATCAGTGAACTAGGTCTTGAACTGTTAGCCGTTAGTGTAAGCCAACTGAACAAGCTTCACACAGTAACTTTCCAAATCAACTTTGGTTCTCGGTTGTGTCCATTTTGGCCCTGTACATTCTTAGTTTCAGAGAGTATCTTTAGGGAATAACAGCCTCCATAGAAATTCCCAAAGAGCCGACCCAACTCTATACTCACATAGGTGATCGTCCTATTAAGAGTAGTCTACTCTACGCCACTTGTTTAGTAACAAGACATAGGCATCATTAAAAGCGTTAAGCTTATCTTTAATCCACTCGTAGAAAGCACTTGTGTGCACTTTAGGAATGGATTGGAGTCAAGCTCCTAAGTGCTTACTTGTTGAGTGAATCATAACTAGTTTTTCCTCTTGAACTTAGTCTGTGAGATCTCCAGTCGCTAAGTGAGTATCCATTAAGCTGACTCGGTAAGGTCAGACTTTTAGACTCATTCCCCTCGATGAACAGTTTATACGCTCTTCACTTAAACCTTTGATAAGCGGATCCGCTAAATTATCTTTTGACAAGACAAAGTCAATAGAGATAATTCCATTTGAGAGCAACTGCTTAACGGCATTATGTCTACGACGAATATGTCTAGACTTACCGTTATATATAAAATTTTGTGCCCTAGTATAGCTGCTTGATTATCGCAGTGTATGCATATAGCGGGTACTGGCTTTTGCCATAATGATATATCTTCTAAAAATTGTCAAAGCCATTCTGCTTCTTCTCTGGCCTTATCGAAGGCTATGAATTCCGTTTCCATAGTGAGACGAGCAATACATGTTTGTTTGGAAGATTTTCAAGATACGCTGCTCCTCCTAAAGTAAATACGTATCCGCTAGTTGATTTTGATTCCTCAGAATCTGCAATCCAATTAGCATCACTGTGTCCTTCAAGTACAGGTGGATACTGTCCATATCTCAAGGCATATTCCTTGGTATGTGATACGTAACCTAATACTCATAGTAGAGCATTCCAATGATCATCACTAGGGTTACTAGTGTATCTGCTTAACTAGCTTATAACGTAAGCAATATCGGGTCTAGTGCAGTTCATTAAATACATTAGACTTCCGATAATCTGATAATACTCCAACTGTCGTACTCCGGTTCCTGTATTCTTACGAAGGTGGATGTATGGGAGAAAAGGATTTGTATTCTCCTTTATCTCATAATCCTTGAGTCTTTCTATCATCTTATCCACGTAGTGAGATTGAGATAGACTGATTCCATCTGGTGTTCTTGTGATTTTAGTTCGTAAAATTACATCAACAACCCCCATATCCTTTATGTCAAAACCGTTGGATAATATTCTTTTAGTGGACTTAATAATTTCAATATTAGTCCCAAGTATCAACATGTCGTCTACATAAAGACAAACAATGATACATATATTTCCAACTGTTTTAGTGTAAACACACTTATCGCATTCATTGATAGTGAATCCATCTTTGATCATGACATGTAACACCCCCATCCCGCGGGTACGGATACATTACTGCGACGTATATACGCAAGTCAGAATTACCCTCACGTATATACGCTATGCATCAGTACAGGTAAGAATCTGAGTTCGGAAGCACAGTAGTAATATACATTCCAACAATAATAGCACAAGTACACAGTTATCACAAGACATGATACAATATCTCAAGAATGTAATATCACTAAGAAGTACAAAAACAGGATGTACAATATGAAATACGAAAAAATACTCACGGGTAGCAAGATGAGAATCTCGCGAGCTGATCAAGTAGAGGCTGGAAGAAAGAGGGTCCAGATAGGCAACTGCCAATCCACGCTCCCGCTGCGCCACACTGATCACGTACAATAAGGCCGCCACAGTCTGATCTCTAGGATCTAGATATGAGAATCCAGGGTTGACTTTGGGAAGGAAAGGAAAAAGAAATGGAGAAAGAGAAGGAAAGAATAATATTATTAAAATAGGGTAAAAATTGACTTTTTTAGAATCGCTCCGAAAAATTCTCAAAAATAGAAAATATTATTTTAAGATGCTCGGTGAAATCAGATTTGAGAAACTCGATCTAGTTTTCAAATTAAAAATCTTAAAATCTTCTGACGATACCGGTCGACACCAGAATCGGTGAATTTCGATAAATTCTGAAAAATCTCAAAAAATGCTTTTAGTTAGAAAATAAGATTTTAAGAGGTAATGTGAAAGTCGTTTCTAAAAATTCAACTCTATTTGAAAACTAAAAATCTGGGAATCAGTCAGCGATGTCGACCGATTCCGGTTTTGAAGATTCTGCAAATAATTCTGAAAATTTTCAGAAAATCATAAAAAATCTAAAATATTAGAAAATGATGTCTGAAGTTGAAATCGGTCAAATTGAATTATAAGAAAGACCAAATCGAGTAATACACTAGGATCGGGTCCCTGGTTCATACTGGGGCTGACTCCAAGTCCATGAATCCAGATCCAATACAAAACAATCACATCAATAATCATAAAAAAAATACAAAACTAAATCAAAAAAATATGATAGAAAAATCAGAATATATATCTAAGTACGTATTTCAGGAACGGGGTGTTACATTCCATCCACCTTACAAAAATTTCATCCTCGAAATTTCGATAAGGGGAAGATGAACACAGAAAAGATAGAAATGAGGATTATACCAATCAAGATATGAGTAACTGAGGGTAATTCTCACAAATCGAATGAATGATAAACTCAAGACTGAGACGTTTCTGTACTTCTGCACTATATATCCTCTGACAGTGCCATAATAATACTGACCTGATGTCTGCTGATAAAAAAATACTGCCAGAACTTCAGAAGACTGACCCATTCTGAATAATATTAAGTGAGCTGACTTGGTGAGTTAATCAATAATACTCCGAAGCAAAGCTGATGAAACACATAAAAATCCATAGAGGTGAAATCCTTATTATAATATAAAACCCTGCATGGCTTGAAGCTGTCCTTGACAAGGAGTCTGTCGTAGAATTACAGATGTTGCATACATGCTACCTCTCAGAGAATAAACCAGAATACCAAGATAAAGAAAATCCCGATAATACTGAGCATAAATCAAGAAGACCAATAATTAAGAATTTCTGAGTACGGGGCATTGCAATCCCTGAAAGACATAACCAGGAATATAGAATAACCATGGAGAATTATGAAGACTGACTTCCGAATGATAACCCGACTGCAGATGAAACATTAAAGAATACTCAATCTCTGCAAGGTTAGCGGAATGGATCGTTCATACAGATCATGGTAATACCTCAGATACAGCGAGAAAACCCTGTACATCGGATCCATGAAAACATGCAAGGCAGAAGAAGTCCGAGGAACGGGCTAGAGTGCTAAGCACTGAAGGAACTAGCCACGGACGAAGCCAAGCCTAGGTGAGGCCATCGCGGAACACATTTCAGGTGTTAAGCATTAGGGTGCAGCGGAGCTAACGCTCTACGAGGCTCGCACTTGGCGGAGCTCACGCGGCGAAGCCAGCGCGTAACACAACGCTAAATGCTAAGCACCAGGGTGCAGCGAAGCCCACGCCTGGTTAGGTCCACGGGTGACAAGAACACGATCCTCGCTCGGCGAGGCTAGCGGGGCTCATGGTCCACTAAATATATAAAGACTGATAGGAGTTGGTTGCTCTGAGAAGACGATCATGAAATCATGATAACCAAAACGAGTCCCGAGTGCTGTCTCCATAACTCTGTCTGGCAGAAGCCCTAAATCTGGAATGCTGTTCCATACCGACACTCCTCAGGTAATGATACGGTCTGTCTGATTAAATAAGTGATAACTACCCCACTTGCTGTGCTGATTTCCCCGTGATGTATCCATATATACAATAATAGAATGCGAGGCCGAAGAACCATTCAATATAAGACCAGGTGATGCACCAGAGTCAAAGAATACCAGAACATAATGATAGTGAACCACATCTATCTTGCTGCTACCCTACTAGTCTATCCATATCTTGAGTTGGTATAAGGATGACTGGAACTGGAAATGAAAAAAGGATGGAAGAGATTCCAAGAATTAAGGAAAGGATGATCAAGAGGGAATGAATAACTTTGTACTTGCAGTTGGATTGTATCAGCAAGACTCATGCATTCCAGTTGCAAATCTCTTTACCATTAATTTGCCGACTGGTTGTACTGAAGATGTGAGAGCCTAGGCTCTGATACCACCCTGTAATACCCCGATCTCGCGGGTACGGAGACGTTACTGCGACGTATATACGCAGGTCAAAATTACCCTCACGTATATACGCTAAGCATCATTACAGGCAAGAATCAGAGTACGGAAGCACAGTGGTAATATACATTCCAACAATAATAGCACAAGTATACAGTTATCACAAGGCATGATACAATGTCTCAAGAATATAATATCACTAAGAAGTATAAAAGCAGGATGTACAATATGAAATACGGGAAAGTACTCACGAGTAGTAAGGTGAGAATCTCGCGAACTGATCAAGTAGAGGCTGGAAGAAAGAGGGTCCGATAGGCAACTGCCAATCCACGCTCCCGCTGCGTCACACTGATCAGATACAGCAAGGCCGCCATAATCCAATCTCTAGGATCTGAACATGAGAATTCAGGATTGACTTTGGAAAGGAAAGAAAAAAGAAATGGAGAAAGAGAAGGAAAGAATAATATTATTAAAATAGGGTAAAAATTGACTGTTTCAGAATCACTCTGAAAAATTTTCAAAAATAGAAAATATTATTTTACGATACTCAATGAAATCAGATTCAAGAAATTCAATCTAGTTTTTAAATTAAAATTCTTGAAATCTTCTAGCGATACCGGCCGACACCAGAATCGGTGGATTTTCGATAAATTCTGAAAAATCTCAAAAAAATGCCTTTGGTTAGAAAATAAGATTTTAAGAGGTAATGTGAAAGCCGTTTCTAAAAATTTAATTCCATTTGAAAACTAAAGTTCTGGGAATCAGTCAGCGATGCCGACCGACACCGGTTTTGAAGATTTTGCAAATAATTCTGAAAATTTTCAGAAAATCATGAAAAATCTAAAATATTGAAAAACGATGTCTGAAGCTAAAATTGGTCAAATTGAATTATCAAAATGGCTAAATCGAGCAATACACTAGGATCGGGTCCCTGGTTCATACTGGGGCTGACTCCGAGTCCATGAATTCAGATCCAATACAAAACAATCACATCAATAATCATAAAACAAAAATAAATACAAAACTAAATCAAAGAAATATGATTGAAAAATAAGAATATGTATCTAAGTACGTATTCTAGGAACGGGGTGTTACATGACACTATCGAATTTCTCATGTCATTGTTTTGGAGTCTGCTTTAGACCGTATAAGGATTTTACCAATTTAACACTTTGTATTCTTGGCCCTTGACTGTAAATCTTTCAGGTTGCTCCATATATATTTCTTTATTTAATTCACCATTTAAGAATGCAGTCTTGACATCTATTTGATGGATATCTAAGTTATGCAATACTGCAATTGCAATCAATATCCGAATGGAGGTTATTCTTATTACTGGTGAATAAGTATCGAAGTAGTCAAGCCCTTCCTTTTATCGATAGCCCTTGGCCACTAATCTAGCCTTGTACTTATCGATAGATCCATCGAGTTTTAATTTTCTTTTGAAAATCCACTTACACCCAATTGGTTTACTTCCAGAAGACAAGTTTGCCAGTTCCCAAGTATGATTACTTAGTATGGGTTCTATTTCGCTATTTATAGCTTCTTTCCACATTTGTACTTCTGGGGTAGACATAGCCTCCTTAAATGTTTGAGGCTCGCTTTCAATAGCGTATGCTATGAAATCTGGACCAAAAGATTTTGAGATTCTAGATCTCTTACTTATTCTTAGTTCAATTTTTGATTAACAATCGGTTCCTCGGGGCTTTCCTCCCTGAACGCCATCTCATGTATTCTTTTCCCAGAAGTCCTATATGTTTCCCGTTGGTATGGAAAGATGTATTTAAAAAACACAGCATCTCTAAATTCGATAATCATGTTTACATGAAATATCTGATATTTCTGATTTATGAACCAGAAATCTGTAGGCACTACTATTCAAGGCATAGCCTATGAATATGCAGCCCATAGCTCTTACTCCCAACTTAGTCTTTTTAGGTAATGGTGCTAGTACCTTTGCAAGGCACCCCCACATTTTGAGGTAATGGTATGAAGGTGTCCTTCCATGCCATAACTCAAATGGTATAAGACCAAGTTTCTTGTGAAGTACTCTATTTAGAATATAATTTGCAGTTAACAGAGCTTCCCCCCACAAGTTCTGCGGAGCTCCAAAACTTACGAGCATGGAATTGACCATCTCCTTCAAAGTTCTGTTCTTCCGTTCAGCAATTCCATTTTGCTGAGGAGTATATGGTGTTGTAGTTTGATGGATTATACCAAATTTAGCACATAACTCACTAAAATAATTTGATTCATATTCTCTGCCTCGATCGGATTTTAGAATCTTAATATTCTTATTGAGTTGATTCTCAACTTCGCCTTTATATGTTATAAACATATTAATTGCCTCATCCTTACTGTTTAGAAGATACACATAACAGTGTCTTGTACAGTCATCAATAAAAAGTAATAAAATACTTTTTCCCGCCTCTAGTTGGCATAAACTTTAAGTCACACAGATCGCTATGAATTAACCCTAAAGGTTCTGTATTTCGATCAATTGAGTGAAATGAATTTTTTGCAAACTTGGCCTCAAAACAAATCTCACACTTATGAATTTCTTTCAAGTTGAGTTTAGAAATATATCCAAGATTAGACAAGTTTTTTTTAAAAGACTTGTAATTTACATGCCCTAATCTAGCATGCCATAAAATAGGAGACTCAAGCACATAAACAGAAGACTTTTCTTTATTTATAAACTTAGGGTACAAAAACACAGATTTTTTTGTCCACCACTGCAACATTGGCTTTAAAAAGTCCATTAACAAGATAACCATTTCCCACATATATCCTACTCTTAGTAAGTACAAATTTATCTGATTCAAAAACCATTTTAAATCCTTTCTTACTAAGTATCGATCCAGAGATTAGATTTTTGCGAATATCTGGAACATGTAGCACATCTTTCATAGTAAGTTCTTTCCCAGATGTTCACTTCAGGACGACCTTTCCTTTTCTCTCAACCTTGGAGACGATTGAGTTTCCCGTGAAGAGTTGCTCATCTTGCTCTAATTTTTTATATTCAGAGAATAATAATTTCTCAGAGCAAATGTGACGAGTAGCCCCAGTGTTTACCCAACAATCCTTATTATTGGTCGTCAGATTCACTTTTGACACCACAGCTGAAAAGCTTAGTGACGCATGGTCGGTCAGATTGGCCTGTGGATGGTTCTTCTTATTCTTTTTGAGACGGTTGCGACATTCATTCACCTTATCCCCTCTTTGTTGCAGATGTAGCAAGTTCCCATGAAGCGCTTGTTCTTACCTTCTTGGACCTTATCTTTGTACCCTTGGGCTGTCTTCTTCCGCTTTAAGCCTTTGGAAATAGACGCTTTCCCCTTTGAGTCTTCGATCACGTTGGCCTTGGCTTCATAGGAGTTCGTACTGCTCCTTTTCTCAGACTTTCGGTTGTCCTCCTCAATTCGTAGCCTCACAATGAGATCTTCCAACTTCAGCTCCTTGCGCTTGTGCTTCAGGTAGTTCTTGAAATCTCTCCACGTAGGTGAGAGTTTCTCCACAATAGTAGCAACCTGAAAAGTTTCAGGTAGATTCATATTTTCAGCCTCTATCTCGTGCAAGATAAGTTAGAACTTTTAGACCTGACTGATCACAGTCTTGTTGTCCACTATCTTGTACTCCAAAAATCGTCCTACGACGAACTTCTTGGTACCGATATCCTCAGTCTTGTACTTCTTATCAAGACTGGCCGATAACTTCTTTGCCATTGTGATAGAATTATAGACATTGTAAAGAGAGTCATCCAGTCCATTCAAAATATAGTTTCGGGAAAGGAAGCCACTTTGAGTCCATGCATCGATTGTAAGGACTGAGTACCGATCATTTCTGAGTTCTGGTGGATCCTCTTGCAGGAATTTGGCCAGATGCAGAGTGGCCAAGTAGAAGAGCATCTCATGTTGCCATCTCTTGAATTCTGTGCCATCAAATTTTTCTAGATTCTCCGGCTTCGGGTTAGGAAGTCGAGCAAGCATCAAAGTTTGGATCTGCATGTTTGGTGCCTTACTTGAGCTGTCTTGATTAGTCTCAAATATTTTCTGCAAGTTCAAGCAGAACAGAAGTAAGAAACTTCAATAATTGTCTTAAGATTGTTAGTTTATAGGATCAATCTGACAACTAATCAATATCACCGATCTAATTGGCCATGTCAGTGAATATCAGGTGGGAGGTTTTTTGTTCAATAGAACGTTCCTTAATTACAGAACCACCTTTCAATTATCTTCCTTGATTAAATACCAATTAGACTGGTATAAGTCAGTCTCAATATACTGAATATCAGTATAACCCCTGTATAAAGAAAATTAATTCACTTATACAGTACTTGGAGTGAGGTACGCTTATTGTGAATCTACTTCAGACAATTACGTCCCCCGCTACGGTGCTAATGGGTTACTGGACGCTGGTCTCCCAAGATACAACACTCCTTCACGGTATTTGGATAGCACTACCAAATCACCGTACGGTTCGAACCGTAATTAACCAGTAGTCACAGGATTATGAAAGCAGCAGGACCAAGACAAATTTTAGGGAGAATATTTGTCTTTACTTTGAAGGAACACCCACTGCAGAGAAAGGAGGGAGATAGAAGAATATTCTTCTTTGAAAGTCACAGATTCAGACAACAATTCTCTTAAAGAATCTGTTGAATTTTCTGAGCCTTCTTTCATAACGAATCTTCAGAATCTGTTAGAAGTCACTTCAGAATCCGAGTTGCAGATTTCTCACTTCCTGTTGGAAGTCACTTCTGAATCTGAGTTGTAGAAGTCCCACTTCAGAATGTAGAGGAAGGAACTTGTTTTCCTTTTCTGTATGTGTTCTGAAATGAGAGAAAAGGAGCACTATTTATAGCGTTCCGGGAGGGGTAAAACCGCCTGAACCCGACCGAACGGTTGCAACAGTTCGGTCTGAACTGTTGCAACAGTTCGTTTCAGATAGAAACCGCCCAACTTTCGCGGCGGTTTTCTGTAAGCCGTTGCGCTGAGTTGGTTCGAATCCAGATAGTGGAGCGGGTACAATCCGCTGTAACACATTCCCGTGAGATCCGGTTCAAAAAGAACTGGACCGGGTAAGGAACCCGAACCCGAGCCCAAGCCCGGCCCAGCTTCGGCGTTACCGCCTGCGGCGGCGCGCGCGCACGTTGGCATGGTTTCCCCTAAATCGCGCGCGAAAACTCCAAGTACCCAAAGGATACACTCTTTATTCCCATTTTTCTCTATTTAAACACTTTAAACTTCCATCTTATAGTCAATGTGAGACTAAATGATTTTAGCTACCTTTAGTTCCCTTTTGACTTTTGTATTAGGCAAACTTTAGACTTGAATATCTCATTCATTCGAAGTCGGAATTGAACATGTGAATATACCATGTCCATCCCCAATGGATGCAGAACACACTCCAACCATTATCCAATTGATTCTATCAACGAATCTCGCCGTAATTCAACTCAAAGATTCACATTTAATTCTTCATATTTTCCAATAATACATTACCCAGAAAAAATAAGTGTAGCGAAAATAAGTTGTAGTGAAAATGCCAGGAGGACAAGCATTCATGAAAACAGTCGGGGAAGCAAATTACAAAATACATTTCCGGCAACCTATATCTAATAACAAAAAAAATAAAAATTAGACTTGTCAAACTTATTCTAACAAGCCATAATGTTGCCACTCCACTTATAAGAACTTCCAGTACATTTAGGGGTTGTTTGGTTAAAGTTAGAAGTGAGAAAGTGAGGAAGTAGTAATTGTTTCTTTTGGAACTTGGGAATTGGTTAGTGAGTTTTCTAGTATTTGGATGTTGCTGGGAAGTGTGGTTTGAAAAATGTTATATCTTTTCTAGTATTTGAATGGTAATGTGAAAGTGAAAATGAAAAAGTTGACCACAAAATTGACCGTAAAATAAAATTAAAATAAAAATTAATTAAGAAAAAAATAAAAATTAAATTGTAATTAGAATGCAAGTGAAATTTACATAATCATAAAATTAACTATTTTGAGTTACAACTTATTCCAAATGAGATTTACATTTTAAGTTACAACTTATTCCAAATGAGATTTACATGATCACAAAATTAACTGTAGCACCCAAGAAGTGAGGAAGTGATTGTGTAAATGGGAGAAGAGAAAAGAAAAAGGGGTTTTCTCATTTTTCTTTTCCGGTGTTTAGATAGATAGGGAAGTGAGCAATTATTCTTTCCCATTTCCTTACTTCCACCAACTTCCTTGCAACCAAACACGCCCTAAAAAAAAACTAATATTCATTGACTGAAAGAACATATTAGAAAAATAAGAACCACAGTTCTAATACTTTCCCTTAAAATAGGACATTAAACAAAAAAAAATGACATCAAATCCATCTAAACCTTTTACAAAGAAATGACACCAACAATAATCAAGAAGCTTGTGTCACGGGCGGATTCTTTTGACTTCGAACCACTCAAACTCACGCAGCATTTAACTCGCTCTTTCCCATTAGAGGCGAAGGTAAGTCAGCCTAACCCTCACACTCACTCAAGAGAGAGAGAACACTTGGAGAAGAAGTGGAAGCTTGTATTGCTTGCTCTTACTTTCCTTGATGATTACACCCCTATTTATAGGCAAGGGATTGTACAAGAATTCTCTATAATTGGAGGCTTCTAGAATATCTAAAAGCTCCCCTATATTCATCCCTAAATATCTTATTTTAGAATCCTCTAGGAATCTTCTATGGAATATCCCTTTAGGGAGTATCACTCTAGAATTCTTCTATGGAATATCCCTCTAGGGGAATCTTCTAGGAAATATCCCTCTTTACATGGTATTTACAATATTATTCTAACCCACTCTATCACATGGGATAAGCCCAAATGAGCCCAAGATGAGCCCAAGTGCATCAAGATGGAGCGGTTCGTGACATTCTCTCCACCTATCCGAATGATGCCCTCATCGCTGAGTTTTTTCCCGATGGAACTTCTTGATCAAGTCCTCGAACTGCCAAAGAGCTCATGCCAGTTCCCAACTGCTCTCGCTATCTGGTAACCCCTTCCACGTCACAAAGTATTCCAATCTCGGGTGGTTGTTCGCTTCACAAACCATCCTGTCCGCTATGATCTCCTCTGCATCCTTGTCGAATCCATGCAAATTCATGTCGGTGGTCGACTGGATTTCCCACGATCCAGATCTTCCGCGTCCTTATGGTAAGACTTTAACATGCTCACATGAAAGACCGGATGATACTTCACCGTTGGGGAAAGTTGTACCCTGTAGGCTACATTCTCCACTCTTTTCTCAATAGAAAATAGGCCTTTGTACTTCCTTATCAAGCTCTTGTATAGTCCCTTGTGTCGATCCAAATTAGAAAGCTTGACAAGGACTAGGTCACCAACCTGATACTCCATATGCCTCCTCTTCTTTTCAGCCTATTTCTTCACCCTCTTGGTCGCCTTGTTTAGACACGAACGCGCCAACTTGTTCTGCTTTTGCCACCCTTTGGCAAATTTGTAGGCAGCTGGGCTATTTCCCTTATAACCTATAGCAATAGAGTTAGAAGTAAGTAGCTGTTGTCTAGTGACGATCTCGAACAGATTCTTTTCAGTAGACTCACTCCTCTGTAGGTTGTAGGAGAATTGGGCTATGTCCAGAAGCTTCGCCCAATCCTGCTGGTTGGCACTCACATAGTTCCTCAAACAGACCTCTAACAAGCTATTCACCCGCTCTGTCTGGCCATTCGTTTGAGGGTGGAAGCTAGTGGAGAAGCCCAAGTCCGACCCATGAGCTGGAAGAGCTCTGTCCAGAACCTGCCTGTGAAGCGGCCATCTCGATCACGCACGATCGTCTTAGGTAAGCCCCAATACTTCAACACATGCTTCAGGAACAGTGGGGCTGCTATTTCGGTTGGATACTTGGCTGGGGCTGGAATGAAGATGCCATACTTTGAGAACCGATCGACCACCACCATAATAATATTGCACCCCTCGGACTTGGGTAAGCCCATGATGAAATCAACAGAGATGCTCTCCCACGGTCGCTCTGGAATCAGTAGTGGTTCCAGCAATCCGACCGGTACTCTTTGCTCCGTCTCGTCTTGTTGGCACACAAGATAAGTCTTCACATAGGTCTCAACATCATCCCTCATGCGAGGCTAATAATAATTTTCTTCTGTAAGGGCTAGAGTACGGTGCACACCTGGATGTCCCGCCCATTGCGAGTCATGGCACTCCTTGAGAAGCTCCCTCCTGAGGTTCCCGAATAGCGGCACGTACAACCGCCTCCCCTTTGTATAAAGCAGCTCTCCTTCTAACCAGAACCTCCGAGTCCTGCTCTCCTAGCATACTCCATCATGTTCTTGGCCGTAGAGTCATGAGCCAAGCCTCCTTTGATGTGGTCGAGTAAGGAGCTCTGAGGATGACTCAGCATAGTGGCAAACTCAGCCTTTTCGACTTAGTGCATCTGGTACTAAGTTGATTCTTCCTGACTTGTACTCGAGCACATAGTCGAACTCGGCTAGGAAGTCTTGCCATCGCGCCTGCTTGGGAGACAACTTCTTTTGGGTCTGAAAGTAGCTGGTGGCCACATTGTCCGTCTTCACCACGAATCTCGAACCAAGTAGGTAGTGTCTCCATACTCGAAGACAGTGAACCACAGCTGTCATCTCCTTCTCTTGTACGGTATATCGCCTCTCGGTATATTGAGCTTCCGACTCTCATAGGCCACAGGGTGTCCTTCCTGCATTAACACCCCTCCAATCGCGAAGTCACTCGCATCAGTGTGCACTTCATACGGTTTGCTGAAGTCAGGTAGTGCGAGAACTGGCTCTTCTGTCACAGCTCTCTTCAAGGCCTCAAACGCCCCCTGACACTTCGAACTCCAATCCGAAGCTTGGTTCTTCTTCAGTAAATCCGTGAGTGGAGCAGCTATCGCTGAATAGCTCTTAATGAACCCCAGATAGTAGTTCACCAAACCAAGGAAAGATCGCAACTTCGTCACCTTGGTGGGAGATTCCCACTCCAATATAGCTTGGATCTTGGCTTGATCCATCCGAATCTTGCCTCTTCCAATGGTGTGGCCGAGAAACATCACTTCCTCTTGTGGAACGAGCACTTCTCCCATTTCACATAAAGCTCATTGCTTTTGAGGGCCTGAAACACTTGCCTCAAGTGCTCCATGTGCTCGTCCATGGTTTGGCTATACACCTCAATATCGTCTAGGTAGACCACCACAAAGTGATCCAAGAAGGGCTCCAACACCTTATTCATCAGAGTACAGAATGTGGCCAGTGCATTGGTGAGACCAAATGGTATAACTTAGAACTCATACGATCCTTACCTTGTCACGCATGCGGTCTTCGATTCATCTCCCTCCGTAATCCATACTTGATATTACCCCGAGCGTAAGTCAAGCTTGGTAAAGTATCTTATTTGACCCAACCTGTCGAACAAATCCACCATCAGAGGAATTGGGTACTTGTTTTTCACCGTGATCTTGTTTAGCGCTCGGTAGTCGATGCAAAGCCGCAACGAACCATCATGCTTCTTCTAGAAGAGCACTGGTGCACCATAAGGAGCCTTCGACGGACGAATATATCCGGCATCCAATAACTCCTTTAGCTGTTTCCAAAGTTCTTCTAGTTCTGGTGGCGCCATGCAATAAGGACCCTTGGCCGGGGTCGAGTTCCTGACTCGAGCTCGATTTTGTGGTCCACCTCTCTCTTAGGTGGAAGCTTGCTTAGCAGCTTGGCGAGCATGATGTCCTGGTAGGCTTCCAAGACGCCTCGGATCTCCTTGGGCACGTCCTCTCCTTCCTTTGAGCCTTCCTCCACCTTAATGGTAGCAAGAAAGGTTGGCTCATGACGTCGAACTCCCTTGGATATCTGTAATGCCGAGAGCATTTTGGATGATACATTCTCCCGCTTGATCTGAACTGTGCACGCCTTCCCCTCAAGGATGCATATGGTGTTGGTGTAGGGAACCAACACGGCCTTCATCTTATCCAGGAACTCTAAGCCAAGCACCACATCAAAGTCGTCCATGGTCACGACTGTCAGGTTCTCCTGGCCATGCCACTCCCCTATGCTCAGCTACGCCATCGATAGGAGTGGGACTAGAGTTGACGAGCTTAATGGTGCCTCCTCCCTTCAAGATCTCAAAGCCTAGCTTGCTAGCAACATCACTTGAAATAAGAAGATGAGAAGCACCGGTATCTAAAAGGGTCTTCAAGGTCTTACCGGAGATGGCTGTCTCAACGAACATTGCCCCTCGAGGCCTTTCATCTATCTTTGTCTTGATCACATTGAGGAGGTGAAGTGAGTGGAGCCTAGTCTCCTCCGGTTGCTTCTCTTCTTCCCTTTAGACAAGAGCAGCGAGATTAGCCCTCTTGGGACAGTCCATGGCTTTATGGGGATCTCCACAAAAGTAGCATGCTAACTTCTTCGAACGATCGCCTCCTCCATTGGTATTGCCGCGGAACTTTCCCTTCTCAAATGCCGGCTTAGGTGGGAACTCCTTAGATGGTTTCTCCTTTTCTCCCCCACATTTAGCAGACTTGCCCCTCTTGTCTTTTGGTTTGGATGAATCTCCTATATTCTTGAACTCGATAAGAGACTCAGCTACTTGCATGGCTTGGGCAAGAGTGTGGACCCCTCGTCTTTGTAGTTCCATCTTGGCCCACCCAGCGAGGCCATCCATGAACGAGAATAGAGAGTCCTTCTCGCCCATGTCGGGGATCTCCAGCAGCAACTCTGAAAATTCTTTTACATATTCACGAATGGAACCTTTTTGAGTAAGGCGTCGGAGTTTACCTCGGGCCTCGTCCTTGGCATTCTCCGGATAAAATTGCCGCTTAAAATCCGTCTTGAACTCTTCCTATGTGTTGATGGAGCATGTGCCCTTCTTCATATCTTTACATCGCCTACGCCACCACAACGTAGCGATGTCTTCAAGATAAAATGGCACAGTTTGAATCTTGGATGCATCGCCTCGAAATTCGGTAGCATTGAAGTAGACTTCCAAGCTCCAAAGGAAGTTATCAATCTCCCGAGCATTTCAAGACCCCTTATAAGGCTTAGGCTTAGGCATATCTTTAGCCATAAAAAGATGTGACACCATACCTCGAGTTGCCAATGCGACATCGTGTTGGTCGATCTTCTCCTTAAGCTCGGCCAACTACTTCAAGAGTACCTCCGCGTGGTTCCGTAGAACCGCGTTCTCCTTCCTCAAGAAAGTGTTCCCTTGCTGCAACATGTCGACGGCGGAATTCAAGGCCGACTGCATCTCCTCCTGAAGCTCCTCTCCCACAGACTCTAGCTTCTCGATGCGCTCGTCATAAGCCTCCAGCTTATCCGTCACGATAGGCTCCATCTTAGCTAACCGTGCCTCCAGCGTTACCATGACATCATGGGATTTCTCCTACAAGGCTTGGGGGCATTCTTTGGATCCACAACTCTAACAACCTCGGAACGAAAATCGGGGCTCGACATCATCACTCCCGAATCTAGGCTCTGATACCAACTGTCACGGGCAGATTCTTTTGACTTCGAACCACTCAAACCCGTGCGGCTCTTAACTCGCTCTTTTACCTTAGAGGCGAAGCTAAGTCAGCCTAACCCTCACACTCATTCAAGAGAGAGAGAACACCTGGAGAAGAAGTGAAATCTTGTATTGCTTACTCTTACTTTTCTTGATGATTACAAATGAGCATCCTTGGCCCCTATTTATAGGCAAGGGATTGTACAAGAATTTTCTAGAATTAGAGGCTTCTAGAATATCTAGAAGCTCCCCTATATTCATCCCTAAATATCTTATTCTAGAATCCTCTAGGAATCTTCTATGGAATAACCTTTAGGGAGTATCGCTCTAGAATCTTCTATGGAATATCCCTCTAGGGGAATCTTTTAGGGAATATCCCTCTTTACATGATATTTATAATGTTATCCTAGCCTACTCTACCACATGGGATAAGCCCAAATGAGCCCAAGTGCATCAAGATGGAGGGTTCGTGACACTTGCACATTCTTGATCCACGATCAAGGTCATATCTAGTAGTCTTGAATTGTGAAAGCTCATAACCAGCGAAATTCTTCGTCCATAACCACGTTATGAAACGGATTGCTCCCATGATCAATCACTGAGGCGGCGCAGCGGAAACAACACAGGATCGACAAGTAACGAGAAGAAAAGGAGAAAAAAGAAGATATTTTGAAATATAGAAAGTCAATACACGACTTAACATAGTTCCACTGATCAAACAAATTGTGTGCACGTTCATGGGAAGAGAAAGAGAAACTTTATTAAATTTTAAGTGAGTATAATAAGAAACACTTACACCTCTCACTTAGAAGATTACAAGCACTTTGATGGTCACTTTGAACAGCGAATCCTTATAGTTAAAACTTCTCACACAAATCTCTCATTTTAAATTGTGTTACATTGAACTACTTTGAAGATCAACTCCAAGAGTTTATTTATAAAACATAAAACTCTCTTAGTCATATACAAACTTCATCAATACAAATAATCAACGTCTTAGAGGAAAGAAATCTCGAATCCAACTCAAAATTGGAAAGAAATTTAGATAACCAGACTCAATATTAGTCAACTATATCAATATACAAGTCGACCAATCATGTCTATTAGTCAACTATATATGAGCATAAGTCGACGAATCTACAAAATATCTGAGACCCTTACTCAGTCGACTATATTAATGTATTAGTTGACTAATTTTTATCATAAGTTGACTATACAAAATATTAGTCGACTTATACTGTGCATAGCTTTTTGTGTACGTCCATTCTTTGATTTTTGAAATTTCATCTATCTTCACGACGTATTCCAGTCATAATCTTAAAAATCAAATTAAGTCATAACCAAGTACACTCCTGTCCCAAATTATTGACCATAAGAAAGTTGATGTTATATCTAGAGTGTGATGCCAATTCAATAATCATGCTAATAGCTAAAAACACATAACATTACGTGAAATGTCGGATGCATGGTTTTTTATTCTTATTTTAAAAAGTTTTATAAAACAATACTAATAAATTTAACAAGTAACCAAAAATTAAAAGCATAAAAAATATTTTATAATTCAAATTAAAAAAAGAAAATATAAGCTAACTTTATTTTTTTTTTAACTTTCAAAAGAATGTTTTGACAATGTATTTTAAATAAGAGAAAAAAGAACTAGATTTTAACAAGTCACCTCAGTATATACATGAAAGCGTAAACAGGGGGGTAAAAGAAAAAAAATAATCAATCAATTAACTGAGAGTAAAAAAGAAAACGAAAACATTAAGTCTGTGTGTGCTCGTTCACGAGTTTAAAATTTGAGAGACAAGAGAAAATATCAACCGCCCCTTCCTCCTCATACATCGAACGTACCTTAAGGAGTGAAAAACAGTAAAATGAAAGAAGATAAAAAAAATGCAACGAATCTTTTAAGTTTGCTTCAAACTTGGGCCTGGTTGGTTTGCTGCAAGTAGGAGAAAAAAAAATGAAAGTGACAAATTAAGAGAAAATGTGGAAAATTAGAATTTATACAAATAAGTTTTTATGTGTTTGATTGTAATGTGAAACTGTAAGCGAAAAAATATATATTGTGTTCTCAATTATTTGGTTAGTAATGTAGAAGTGAAAGTGAAAAAGTTGACCATAAAGTAAATCACAAAATAATATTAAAAGAATATTAATTATGAAGTTTTTTTTGTGACTGTAATTAAGACTGCAAGTGTGATTTTCATGACCACAAAATTAAACGTTTTGAGCTACAACTTATTACAAATGAAATTTACATGAACATAAAATTAACTGTAGCACTTTCTAAGTGGAGAAACGATATTAGGGGTGTCAATTGAGCCGGGACGGCTCAACAACTCGCACGGGCACGCCCCAGCCCAGTTCCAAACCCGACCCGGGTTGGGTTTTCTAGCGGGCCAGCCCTGGATCCGCCAATTGGCGGCCCAGGGCCTGGTGGACCATACCAGACCCGAAATACCCAACGACACATAGAGTCGTTGGGCTTTGCGGGCCAGGCCGGGCCGAAACCGGCCCTGTACAGCCCGGACAAGAGCCTGGGAGGCTTTTGCAAAAAAACCCCGCCTACACCCTAACAACTCTTATAGCCGTTGGGGGGATTTTTGCAATTTTTTTACAAAAACCCCTAACGTGTATATGTTGGTTTTTTTTGTGTTTTTTGCAAAATAAAAAATGCAAAAAATACTTTCTCCTCCTCTATAAATACTTGGACATCCTCATTTCATTTCACACAACAAAAACTACTCTTCTTCATCTTCCTCAAACTCTACAAGTTCTCTATTCTCTTTATAAGCTCCTCAAGTCTCAAGATCTCTCTACAAGTTCTTCAAGCTCTTAAGGCTTAAGTCTTCAAGCTCTACAAGTTCTCTTCACAAGCTCTACAAAATCTTTCTCTACAAGCTCTTCAAGCTCTTTAATCCGGTATTTATATTCCTATAAAAAAAGGATGTCAATTCTAATCAAGCTTGATCTAGCCAACCTTCTGGTTCAAAAATTCACGGTAATTTTAGTACCAGTAATGATACTTGGGACGCTTTAAATATGTCACTAGATGACACTCCGCAACTTTCATACACACAACTTACACCATGCACATATTTTAATGCCCCTTCTGATGTACCTAGCACTATTCCTCATGTACCTATTAGTTCCTCCGAGGTTTCAACTACCTCCACAACTCTTAGGTCTGGATTTTAAAAATATTTTGATAAATTAACTGTTAATGGAGTTAGGAGGCCTCAATGCAAGTTGTTCCCAGATGTTTCATATTCTTTTCTTAAAAATGCAAGAATTGGTCCACTTGCCAAACATATTAAGAGCAAACTGAAAGTACACCTAGAGGGGGTGAATAGGTTCATGGCTAATCTAATGACAAATGATACAAAATTAAATACAAATTGCAACACACTTAGTGTAACCAAAGCGTGTAGCCGAATTTTCGGTAACGGGCTCTGAACTATCTCCTTTAAATTCCTCTAAATAAGAGTTGAGGTGCTATGTAAAGCTCTCTTGGTTTAACACAAGCGAGGCACACAAACAATACCAAGCATATATGATGTAACACCCAACTTCTGGAATACGTATTTAGTTGCGTATCGTATTTTTCGATCGTATTTTTTAATTTACTTCCTGTATTTGTTTTGTATTATGAATTATTTATATGATCATTTCGCTTTAGATCTGGATTTGTGGACTTGGAGTCAACCCTAGTCTGAACCGGGAACCCGACCTTGGAGTATTGCTCGATTTGGTCTTTTTGCTATTCTGATTTGACTAATTTCAGTTTCAAATATTATTTTCCAATATTTTAGATTTTCTATGATATTCTGGAATTTTTCTGAATTAAATTGGAAATCTTCAAAACCGGTGTCGACCAATACCACTGACCGATTCTCGAATTTTTAATTTACAAATGGAGTTGAATTTCTTATTTTGCTTTCATATTCAAGTCATTATGACTTTTTGTCTTTTCTGTCTAATGCGACTCTCGCGTTTTCATTTGAACGCGGAGCTCATCTCAGCATCTGATCTCTTTTACCTAGACGCGGCCCTTTTTTAATGAGACGCAAGTCTCTTTGATGAAAGGCATGGCAATGGCACTCTTGTAATAATTCCCTTTTCCTTTATATAAGTACTCCATCTTCTCTCTCTTTCATTTATTCCTTTCCTCCTTCCTTTAAAAACTGAAACCAACAACAGCCCCAAAAACCGGCCAACATAGCCCCTCTTGTCGGGCCACCCTCTCCACCTCCACCACCTTCTCCACCACCATTTCAACCACCTTTCTCTCCTCCGTCTCCTCCACCATTCCAACAACAACAACAACCACTACAACACCAACTTCACCACCATCTTCTTCTTTCTTTTCCACCAAAACAACACATCTCCACCACCTACACCACCACCTACACCACCTTGGTCATCACCAACCACGCCATCTTCCTCTCCTCGGCGTGCTCTTTCCAATGGACCTACTCGTCGCTCTCCGAAATACCGTTTTCAAAACTCTGAAAATCCAAATTTAACTAGACTTGCACTCCTTGGCTTGGGTTGGGCTACCCCCATGGCGGCCGGCCCTTGACCGCCGGCCACCTCAAGCCGCCGGCGAGGCCTTTCTTCTTTCTTTTCTTTCCTTTCCTTCTTTCTTTCTTTCCTTTCCTTTCCTTTTTTCTTTCCTTCTCTGTTTTTCTCCCTTCACTGCGTCTCTCTCCTTTCATCCTTGCGTCTCTCTTCCTTTTTCCTGTACTGTCTCTCTCTCACTCCTGCGTCTCACCCTCACCCTTGTGCGTATCCCTTATCTTCCTGTCTCTCTCTTGAGTTCAATGCTAGACGCGGAGCTCACCCCCCGCATCCAAGCAATTCTTGACGCGATCTTCGCGTTCTTAATATTTATATAACGCGACTTTTGCGTTCTTGTATCAACGTGATGCGGAGCTCATGCCCACGTCTGCGTTCTTCTAGTGTTATGACTTAAACACAGGTCTTGAACCCCGCGTTTGTAGAAATCTATGCAATGCGATCGCCGCGTTTACGACACACGCGTCTCACTCTCAACACTGCGTCCCCCTGTACACACACTCTCTCTCCCTCTATTCTCTCTCCCTCTGCATTGTCCCCCTATGAACTTCTTTCTAGCTCTCTCTTTCTCTCTCCTCTCTCTCATTCTCTTTCTCTCTCTTGATTTCCTTCTCCCTCTATCACTTTCTCTTTAACGTATTACGTGTTTGTTACCTGAATTTCGGAGATCAGGGATTTCACAGTATTTTCTGAAGATTTAGGTGAGTGTTCTCGCTTTCCTTTTAACTTCCCCTTTCAACCAGTCGACTTGTATTATTCACGGTTTGTGATGTTTGGAACTAACACCTTCTGCATGTACCCTCGCCTTCAGGCCTAACCTCTGGGTACAACCTTTGAGGTTTAAAGTCCTCTGGACTTTCTCTATGTTACGCCTGGTAGGCGGACCTAGCGTCAATACTTTACCACTTACTCCATTCGAGTGTAGTTACCCCATGAGCATGGCTTCCCGTGAACGGTAGTATGGCGTTCATATGCTTACTGCGACACGTGTGTCTAGCTACGCTGCAAGCGGTAACCACGCTGAGCGTGATAGCATTTAGCGTTGTACGTTAGCTTCGCTCCAGCTTGCTCAGCTCTGCTTGATTGTGCTCAGCTATTACTCTATCACTTTCCAAGTACATGCTTGATATGTTAACACTTGACATGCTATTACTTGATACCTGTCATCTTCATGCTAATACGTGACACATATTTGTATCACTTATCAACTGATGTGTTATCACCTGACATGCTACTACTTGACACATGCTCCTGTTATGTTATCTCTCATCACCCGTATCCTGTTATGACATGACTTATTACCTGTCACCTGCCCGATCACTTGTCATTGTCATGTTAAGACCTGAAACCTGTTATGATTAACTCTCTACTCATGATTATCACATTACGAAAATGTAGTACCTGATCTCTTGTTATGTACTCCCGTTATACTTGTTATGAACTCCCGTTATGCTTTTTATGTACTCCTCTTATGACCAGTTATGTTTCTACTCATTCCCGTAATCTGATAATTATGTTTAGTAAGCATAAAAAGAATAGCTTTTATGGGGAATGGGAGGAAGTGATGGGGGTCGGTATGATGCTTTGCTTATAGTAATGGAATACTAAAACTGACGATTCGTGTTAGGAGAATTTCATGCCTCAGAAGATGCATGTTAGGGGGAATTCAGGCGCCCAATGGCTATCTCACGGGCGGACGAGAACTACTACAAGTATGAGCTATCAATTCTCATCAGCTTCCAGTAACCAACCTCGACTTACTTATATATGAATGTATGTGTGTTGAGATGTACACCAGGTCACATACCTAGATACATGGGTCGGACGAGTAATAATAATAAAATGCCAAGATAATAAGTTGTCGTGTTGCTTTGCCAACTTGATTATATCACTTGTTACCATGTATGCTTTCATTGAGTTTTATATCGAATGGTTTATGATTATTACTATATTATACCCGCTTACATCCTGCCTAACTCCTTGTGTTTTACTCCACCAATCTCCTACTGTTATCTTATTATACCATGAGTATTCCCTACTTGATATCACTTACTTTATATCTACTTGCTCCTATATGTTTGTGCTCACGACACGGATTTTAATGTATGTTTATGATTCAGATTTATCGATACACGTGTGCTTATTTATGCTCGCCACTTGGTATTAGCATCACACTCGCCGGGGAGTTCTGTCTGACTCCCCTGGATCCTCATGTCCAGGTCTTGGAGCTTGGAGCGTGTGGATTCTCCTAGTTGCTGATCAGAGTGGCGCAGCTGAAGAGTGAATCACCAGCAGACCGTCTGAAGCCCTATCCTTCCAGGCCCCCTGTTCGGCTCTAAAGTTTTCCTCTTATGACTTTAAGCGTCTTTTTGTACTGTTCATATTTGTACATCTCTTTGTATTCTCGTAATTGCGCCTATCAATGATGTACTATTCATATAATATTATGTCACATCTGATGATAACTTTGTAATTGTACTCATATGTTGGAATGTATAATGCACCAAGTGCTTTCGTACTCTAGTTCTTGCCTATATTAATGCTTAGCGTATATACGTGAGGGTATTTCTGACCTGCGTATATACGTCGTAGTAACGTCTCCGTATCCGTAGGATCGGGGCGTTACATATGATATAAATAATATGAATCAATGCAAGATACAAGAGAGAGAGTTAGAAATAGTGGATCAATCGCAAACAACAAGATATGTCTCGAGGTTCGAGCCACTGCTCTACGTCCCCGCCTTCACACATAAGGATTTTCACTAAACCGTCCACACAGGACTTCCCACACAGGGAATCTCCACTGAGGATTTGGGTAAATACAACTAGGAGTACACAACTCCTCTCTCCAACAAACATAACCTCTACACAAGAGGTAAGGCTCAACAACAATCACCTCTATACTTAGAGGGACGGACACTTAGCCAAACAACAATTACCTCACACTAGAGGGATAAGGCACTAAGCCAAACAACAAACTCAATCACCTCTACACTTAGAGGGATACCAACACAACCTCTACAATCATCTCTACACAAGAGGGATACCAACAAATACAAGAAAGGTTACAACTCTTGGTGATCTCAAAGACCACAAATCAATTTTCTCATCAAAACAAGATCCTAATAGATAGGATAGATAGATAGCTCAAGTGTGAGAAAAGCAAGGTGTTAGATGAAGATCAAATCCAATATCCCAAATACTCTATTTTTCTTTAAATTTTTCAACCCTTGAAAACAAATAAAGATAAAATCTTTAAGCCCCAAAAATTCTTAAAAACTTGTTGCTAAAACACTTAAGAAGATGAGAAAATTTTGCTCTCAAAAATCATGAAGAAACCAGCTCAAGAGATGGGTATTTTACCCTCTCAAAATTCTTCCAGTTGGCAGCCAGGAAAGCGCAAAACTTCCCTTCCGGTCGACCGACCAACGGTCATTTTTATGACTGTTGTGCCTCCCGTCGACCGGCAACGGTCATCGGTCAACGGCCCCAGCCGAGAGTGGGGTGCTTTCAGTCGGTCTACCGCGCGGTCGATCGGTCGAATCGGCTGGCCTTTGTGCATGTCCCGTGCGCATCGGTCGACCGTGACGATCGACCGACTCCTGGTTCGGTCGACCGCCAGTGCAGTCTGGCTGAGGATTTGGGTATTAAAAACTTGTCTAATTTAATACCAATTAAATCCCATAAAATCACATAAATTTCACAAAAATAAGTTCTTATAAAATCTTTGAAATATAAATATGTGTGACTAAAATTCAACATATATTATAGACAATTTGAATCATTTTTGTGATGTTGAAATTTGCCTTAAATAAAAAATCCGTATTTTTCAAAACTTGAATTTTGAAATGAAAAACTGTTTTCTCAAAAACTTGTATAAATGCAAAAATATGATATTGAAACAATTTTGAAGCATATTGTATATGGATAGAATTCAATATACATATAAGATATATATATATCAATATTTTTGACATGAAATCCAAAAACAGGTTAAACCAAACAAAAATCAATAAACTTTAAACTTGTATGTGTATGTGACCTTGAGCATATCAACACTATCTATCTTTATACAACATCTAAACATACTAAATAAACACAAACCGAAGTCTTCTTGTCTCTAAGCTGACTCGATCCAAACGCGATCCAATAAGTTTGACTCCAACCGAGTGCTAGATGCGATCTTGACGCTTGAACTCTTGAATCAATATGTGAAAGCTCTAAAACTCCTTTATTGAAGTTAACACTTACTGAAATCTTGATCAAATATTTGAAACTAAATATCACAAGATTATTAGTAAATTATAATTACATGAGTTAATCAACATCAAAACTAGAGTGATGGGCCTCTGGGCTAACATAAACACCCCGAACACCAACCACGATAAACTCAAATTAGCACTTTGTGTGACATTTTAGGCACATTTAGTTATAATCATGCAATAGGTAAACAAATTAAGCGAAATTTCTTATTCAGTTTGAACAGCCTTTAGCATGACTGAAGACGATGCATTTACAGATTATATTAGAACCACTTATAATCCTAATTATGAACCGGTCAGTAGGAACACTATAAGATCAGAAATGTTTAAAGTATTTGAAGAACAAAAACAAATATTAGTTACAGTTTTATCATCTTTTTCCATAAAATTGCATTCACTTCTGATTGTTGGGAAGCCATTAACGGTTACCAATATTGTTATTACTGCGCATTTTATGATTTTGATTGGGTTTTAAATAAAAGAATTATCGGTTTTAAAAAGTTTTCTCATCCTCATGTAAAAGTATAATCCGTGTTGCTGGAGAATATAAAATTGATTCTAAAATTTTTAATATTTCATTTGATAATGCGAGCGAAAATACTGTAGCATTTAAGATTTTAAAAAATTATTTAAAGCCTGTTTAAATGGAAAATTTTCATATTCGATAAGTTTGTCATATTATTAACTTGTGTGTATAATATGGTTTAAAAATAATCAATGATTGTATTCAAAATTAAGAGATGTTATTATATTATTAAAAGTAGCGGCCCAAGAAGGCAAACCTTCAAACAAATTTGTTCGGACTTAGGTTACCTGTTAAAAAATTACCTTAAGATGTAAGAACTCGTTGGAACTCAACAAATAATATATTGAGTAAAGCAATTCTTATAAGGGGCAATAAATAGGTTTATTGTTGTAGAATTACCTAACTGTTTTATTTCAGTTGAGGAATGGAAATTTTGTGAATTTTAAAAAGATTTTAAAGAATAACATAATTATTTATGGTATTTATTACCTAACAATAAGTATAACATTTTATGAATTAACTGAAATAAGTCAAATATTTTCTAAATGTAAAAAATATAATTCTGTCACGCCCCGCTTCCCAAAATACGCGGGAACGGGGTCGCGACGAGAGTCGGCGACGTATATACGCGAGGAAAAATACCCCACGTATATACGCTAAGCCTAAAGTAACCTGAACAAGCTAAAAATCCAACCCAAATCAATCTATAATCACTGCAATATCCCATATAACATCCACGCATGATATCATATAAAATGCACTGGAATAGAGACTGAATCAGATATGCATGAATGAAGAGAAGCATGGAAACAGGAATAAAAGAGCTAAAATACCAGAATAAAAAGGGAGGGAGAATCCAGCTCCTCGCATTATGGACGGTCTCGACGGACACCTGCACAATAAAAACAATCGTCCAATATCTGGACGTGCAAATCCAGGGTCGTCAGAACGCGACCATGGTGAGTGCGTGTGTAAAGGGG